>JAQIWE010003349.1:0-11914 GCA_034698565.1 Campodea plusiochaeta | reverse complement strand
ACTCTTGCTCCGGTACCTTACAGCTTATTTTTACCCCATTTTCTAAGGTGAATATCTAAACAACCGGCGATTTTTGGGAGCTAAGAATAATAATATGAGTTATTTATATCAAGAAGACTAATATTATGTTATAATATCAGAAAGTCAATTAGCTGCAGGTAACCCTTTAACTTTTTTTTTTCTCTTTTGAAGTCGCTCCTGGTTCTCGCCTTTTTAATAATTTCCAAATAATTAACTTTCAATTATACCAAATCTTTTTAAGCGAAAAAGTTGATATCAGTCAAATATATTTCCAATACGGTACTAATATAAATTGCTACTAAAATTTTTGAAATCTTTGCTATGTGAAATAAAAATAAAACTCTATTTCCAAATAACATTTTATTAATAATCATTTTTCGTTTTGATCATTAACATAATATCAACAAAGCGACACGAACCATTGAATAACATTTATGTACAAAAATATCGCGATATAAATATTGTCACACATTTTGTCCAATAAATATATGAAACACTGCACCAAATTGACGATGAGGTAGAATCAGTATTTACAAAATGGCAAAGAAGACAAGAAAAGTTAGTTCATAATTTCAAGTCAAAGTCAGGAATGTTAGTTCAAAGTCTCCACTCAAAGTCAGGAAATGTTAGTTTCAAGTCAAGGAAGTCAAGAAAGCTTAATATATAGTTTCAAGTCAAATAAATCAAGAAAAGTTAGTTTACTGTTTCTTGTCAGGGAGGTCAGGAGAAGTTATAGCTTATAGTTTCAAGTCAAAGAAATCAGAAAAAGTTTGTTATAGATTAAAGTTAACACAAGATAACCATTTTGGTTCTTCGCGAATATAATTATTCTTTAAGAATAAAATAATGAAATGTAGTGCTGTGGTTTTATAGGAAAATCAGAGTTCAATTCGATTTAGCACAAAACATTTTAGGTAGCAATAGGTTTGAAACTTAAAAGGAACATACGTACACCATAAAACATATAAAATTCAACAAAATAACATAGTTCACAATTTTATATTTACAATTTATTATAACCAATAATATATCGTATCTTTAATATAAAATCATGTAAAATAGAGATACTATTCTAAAAAATATAAATTTTCTGAAAAGTAGTAAGTATACCACAAAATGTTATTCCATAATAATGATAGCGAAGTCTGCGGAAATAATCTAATACAATTACAGTAACTTATTTTCAAAACTTTGATGAAATCCAGTAGAAATATTATGTTATGAATAAATAACTAAGGTTTTAGAAAGCTACAAGTTATTTTATTGTAATAGAGACATTGTCAAAAAATGTAACTCCGAGACAGAAAATTAAATGTTCGAAGTCACATTATTTAACATGTCGAAGAACTGATAATGCTTTTGTACATATAGCTTAGAATACTGATAAATGATATAATTATGAGACTATGTTGTTAAAGATTTTGATAATGTGGACTTAAATATTTATCTTTTTCATCATCTTCCTCGTCAGTAAAATTCCTCGATTTTTCAATTGCTATTGTGCTTGGTTTTCTGCTTAAAACATTCACTTCTTGAGTGTCGCTTTCTTCAGAGTCTTTCTTTTCTCTCGACATTCTGTGTAATAAATTAGTTACAAGTTCCATCATTGTGTTTAAATTCGGCGGCAGCACATGTACTGTTTGTAACTGTGGCGTCGGCGTTGTCGTCGTTGTTGGGTATAGTGAAGTGTCGTTGGCATCTAAGGGCGCGCTTTTTCCAATTCGTTTTAGTAGTTCTTTCAGTAGTCCGTGCACATCTTGTTCGTTTTCTTCGTCATCCTCCCCACTTGCATAGCCGGATTTTCTTTCGAAACTACTAAATCCGCCGCCTCCTCCTCCACCAAATAAATTACCCGCGCCCCCAAGAAGAGATGATAAACCACTGATTATTCCTTGCGTTGGAGAGTGTGAGCCGCTGCTTACTGGACTGCCGAGACCGATCTCAAATTCCGCGCCGCCCCCACCACCGTAACCGCCGTCGGAATGGTCAGCGGTACCGAAGCTGATACTAGGGAAACTGCTGTGACTAACGAATCCGGGAAGCATCATGAGTAATGTTATAATCATAAAGAGACCACCGGCAAGCGCGAAAGTATGAGACAGTGTGCCGTCCGGTATTAACATTCTCGAAAAATAACCCTTCATTGAGCCCCACATACCCTGTTTAGATTCGGGTTTACTAACCGATGTCGAGGTCGTATCGTCATTCGTTTGAGAGTCCTTCGTATAATCGCGGTTTTTGTTATAATTACCATTACCGTTACCGTAACCGTTATCGTCGTAATCGTAATTTTGTTGATTTGACTGTGGGGAATTCGACCAGAAATCGTAACCGCCACCATCGTTTTGGTAATCGCTGTAAGGTTTCCACGGTTGTCGGGTATTTATGTTAGGCATCGGTGGGAAATTGTTTCCGTTAAAATCATTACTAAACGAATCGGCCATATTGTAAGAGCTGCTTCCTTGATTGTTGTATGAGCTTCCTCCTTGATTGTCGTAATCGTTGTCATCGTATCCGGATTTCCGAACTGCATGAGCGACATCGGATAGTTTTGTTTCTTGAGCGGACATGTCGCCGTTTTGTTTCGCTGCATCGAAATATCGAGATAATATTTCGTACGACGAAATCGGTGCGGTATTGTCCGACAATTGCCGATTAGCAGGTTGTAATTGTTGTTGCTGCTGCAAATATCGAACAAGCGCCGGATTTATAACGGCCGTTTGCGGACTCTGATACTGCAAATGCTGAACACTATCAGACTGCATCGGTAAATGTGGTACATAACCTTGATGGTAAGCATTAATAGGTACTGGTACTCGAATATACGCCGGATGATGGTAATGATGCGCATATACATTTTGAGATTCGGTCGATGCCGATTTTTCGTTACTACCGCTAAACATTGACTTCATACTTTGCATCGCTTGAGAGAAACTCGGCAATCCTATCGATAAAGTTCTATGAGTATCTGTATCATTCACGGTACTGTTCCGGTTGATTGGTTCCGTCGGTTCCGGTGTCGTTGTTTCTGGTGTTGACGACAAACTACGATCATACGACGAATCTTTCGCGCGTCTCGAACCATCGGGATACACAACATAAACCTTCCCGGTATTACGATAGTACTTCTTCCGTTTAACCAACGGTAATTTCGTCGTTGTTGTTGTCGTACTCGCTTCAGTCGCATTTGACTGAGTCCCATTTTCCTCCTCTTTCAAATCGAGCGCTCTCGATTTAACCACTAAATTCCCAAAGTTTAACGCCTTATTCATACGGCGCAATTTAACATCTTTTGTAGGATGTCCAGAGCCGTTAGCTCTACTTGCTCTATTTGACCCACTAAGCAGAACAACAGAAACATCGTTTGCTGATTCTTCAGGCATCACATTAATACCTTTGCTCTGTATCCACACATCTGAAAGAACATAAGAAAAAAAAATGGTTGGTCACTAGGCTAGAACAATAATTCATTAAGTTTAAATCAGTGGCCGTTAAGTTTGTTCACACTTGTTAGTAATATCCGAATATAACTGGAAAATTTATGTGTTTATTTGTGCCATTTTCGAATTGTAGTTTAGTAGGTTTTTCTTATAAAAACATTTGTTACGGAGTGTAAACAAACAAGAATTTTACATAACTAAAATTAATTGATTCTAGTAATGTAAAATAATTGTTCCGTGAATTACATCTTTTACACCAGCAAAACAGTTGACGCGGGAAATTTGTTCCATTCTGGAATATTATTTCCATTTAAGAAAGAAGGTTTGGGGTATTTAGTCACCAAGGAATAGACATGGTATAAGACAGCTGTTTTGCTTCTTAAAGGCTCATTTTCTCTGTCTATATTAAACTTATCTCAGTAATTCTAAAAATTGTTTTACTCTTAAAGTAATCTTGGGAGATAAATAATAAAAATTTGTCAGTATTGCAAAGACACCAATCAATCGATCAATGAGCTCATTGCAAGGTTATGGTATTAGATAATCACCACTTTGAGCACATTTGGTAACATTTTCAAAATATTTTTCAATGTATTAACAAAATTTGGTATTCGTACTTCATTTTGGTAACTCATTTTTATAATTTCTCTAAGTATTTCTGATTCGATACAAATTTGAAATCATAAGCGAAATGCTGATCATATTCAGGTCTCATTATTAGAGGAAGGAAAATAAATCGCCATTTTGGACATATTTGGTATTTTTAAGATTTTTCTCCGTCATATTAACAAAATTTAATACTTAAACTTCATTTTAGCATCTCTTTTTTAATCAGTTAAGTATTTGAGATTTTATAGAGAGTTGCAAAGGGTACTGCGCTATCTTGATCACCCTGTATTATCATATAAACAGAACTTCCTTGTTACCATGTAACATTTTTGTATATTGTACTGACATGAGTATAATAATTATTTCAAATATTAGGACTTTCGCTTGATATTGTCAAAATTTATATTAGCAAAAAAAGGATGGGCTAAAAAAATTCATTTTAAGACGATTTTCTCCCTGTATAGGTCAATAAAACACAAAATATAGAAATTGTTTTACTAGAATCAGCAACTTTCCTCGTTCCAAGAAACGAACTGTTTTATTTTTCTATGGGCTTTAAATTCAGGTTATCTAACGACTTCATACAAAGCTTTATATGAGGTTGATTTGAATAACATCGGAGTTTCTTGTTCTGATTTTGGTTGTATTGATCACAGGAATAATTTATATATCAAATGAGATAAATAGGCACGCTAAAAGAACTGCAATGTATTATGAAATAAAATCCGCCTTGGAGTTCTTTTAATGATTTATTTCTACCGACCCGGGTTTCGAATTTAACAAAATTCTAAATTCATCACATATGAAAAAAATGTTGAAATCCAACTGTTATGAAACACAACTATATCTTAAAGGAATGCGTTAGTGAAGTTAGTGAACCCGGGACGGTAGAAATAAATTATGAAAAGAACTTTAAGGCGGATTTTATTTCATAATTATATATTAAATTTTATATCTGTTTCATTTATTGAAAGGTTCTATGCAGTTAACTTTTTCTAATGCAGACAATTTAAAATTTTATTTATAACGTTTATATACAAATCCACTTATAAAAAACTTCGAAATATCGAGGCATTAGGAATGAACTAAAAATAATCTTTTCTCCGCCTTCACTAATCTCAAAAATAATTTGACCTGACAATTTTCTTCATAAAAAAATGAAACTTTTGACATGACTGCTCTACATTTTATTAACCCACAAAGTATAATTTTGGACGTATTAACTTTACACATTCGTATCATATGAAATTCTTAAAAACCGTCATGCACGTCTGAATTATTCCAACTAACTATTAAATACGAGAATCTAAGTGATATATATTTCACGTCAAGTTTACGAAACCGTAAAAGGTTAACGTAGTCCTTAAGGTTTATCAAATTGTTCATGTGGAAAGATATTAATAATTATTATGCTCTTCACTACTAGGTTTTTAATTAACAAGAATACCTATAGTAAAAGATGTCATTTTATTGCGAATAATAATATCAAAATAGATTAGCAGAATGACCCCTGTTTTAGAACACGAAATCCGTCAAAAATTATATTGAGAATAATATAACTTTTGACATATATTTCTGTCATTACTGGTGGAAAGTTAATCCTTCATACATATGGATTTATTAATTTTTATGCATCTGAAAATCTTATGTATATGTGTGGAATATTTTATTCACATTATATTATAGGTTTCTCAGAAACTCTCGAAATTAAGAAGAGATTGTTAAATCTGTAAATTTGAAAGAATATGTTCCTACGTTTTGGGTCTTTTAATTTTCTTGCAGAGCCAAATGATTAATCACATTCGAAGAAATTGTTCTCGAATGTTTCAGAACGGCAGAACATTTTCTTTATTGCTTTCATCACTTGGTATATATTAATTTAATTACAGCAGTATATTTAATTTAATACATGGTTATAAAGAAAAAATAAAATATAAGAAAATAATTTTAAAAATAGAAGGTATTATATCTGAAGGACAAGGTACACTAAATTACCTTTATTCTTTTGTGGTGCTTCAGTCGAATTTTTCTCAGTTTTGATCTTGGCTATTGGTAAATTCCTAAGTAAGGACGCACGACTAATAAGCGCTGCATTTGAAAGTTCAAATATCACAAAAACGGCACAGGACACCAACACAATCCGCAGTTCCATGTTTAAATAAAGTCTTTTGCTTCAGTCTTCTTCTCTATATAAATGCACAGTTAGTGACTCTGCGAAAGATAAAGGACACAAATTAGTGGCATCTCGAATACCTAGCGTTCAGTGTACTAATTATAAATTTGCATTATCGTTTGCTTTTTATATTCGAAGTCTCCAAGTTGATAGCCATCTATATATAAAATACTCTATTAATTTTGTAACTGTCGAAGTGTGGATTTAAAGGAGATGTGCTTTTTAAAAAAGGGGTATTAAAGGAGCAAATGTTCAGTACTAAATTATATTGCACTTACAAAAATAGATTTTTCGTAAGAATGTACTAGACTGGTATAGACTTCATTTATAAAAATTCGAAGAACTATTTTGTCCAATGTCAGATTTAATCGAGAGACACCATAGAAAAATAAATGTATAATTCACACCTAATTTCAAGAATCAAGATAACACAATAAAATAGTTTTCAATCTTAAAGGGGTATTTTTTCCAGAAGGAAGCCATCTTTATAACACATATTAAAGGTCTCTTTGGAAAGCGAGTACAATAGAGAACAAAGAAAGTAAAACGGGATATCTGTGTTGGAAAAGATGGCTTCCCGCTGGAAGAAAATACAGGTTTAAGTTAATAATATGAAATAAATAGGAGCAAAACATAGATCAGATAAAAGCAAAAGCATTGTTAAATATTACAATATAATATTGAATCAACTCAATGTACAATAGGTAATCTGGTACTCCAATGCTGGATAGTGTCAATCATTTTTCTTCCAAATTAAAGCTTGTTGGCAATAGTAACTGATGATCAGGAATATCAATAGTGCATTTCTTATACGATCGTCTCAATTACTCACTTTTGTTCAAAATAGGAAATAGTTATGCCATTAATGAGAAAAAAGGGAAATACTTGAAAGTTTGAATAACATCTCAGAGTAATCCATGCATTGGAGAGTTTTTTTAGGAAATGAGACATGTAATCAATTCAGGTGTAAATTTTCTATGAATTATTATTTTATTCTATGATAATATATTGATCTAAGATATGCTGTATGAAGACAAAACTTCTGTTATTAAGTAGTCAAAAGCATCTACATGTACATGATTTTCTTTTAACTTTTGTGAATTTGTAAAGTTCACCAGCACTCTAATCTTCAAAAAATAAGGTTGGAAGTATTTTTTAGTTCCTAAAATATACTTCGAAGATGCAAAAATTCACTGTCATTATTCCTCAAATGAAACACCTATTCAAAACCAGTCTAAGTCAAGTAAATAGCGAGGTTGATTTCTGTATGTGGGACGAGTTTTCAGTGTGCGTCAATTCCATCATAAGAGTTGGGTTCTCAAGTGGAGCCAAGTCAACAAACCTCTTTATCACATTAGATAAGATTGGATTCTTTACACTGGATTTACATTTAAAATCAATTATTCGTACGTGAATCAGTTATTTTATTTCGAAATCTCTAATGGCTGTCAATTGTTTAGTTCTCAGTTGAATGTTTTTACACAGCCATTTCACCTCTCACACAACTCTAATAACTCGGAGTGTTCAATAATTTTAACTTCAGTGGAACTGAGAATGAATAGAGGAGTCCTCCCGAATTAATTTTTGTTGCCTTAAAAGGAAAATTTAAAAAATTAAATCGATTTTTTTTTTTTGGATAATGAGTACTGAGGTATTTTTTTACGGAATGAACACTCATTCTTCACCAATCTCTTGACACAAAATATGATTTAGTAATACATTGATTAGATCCACGTATCTTGTCGGCATCTGGATTTAATTTAGCTCTTTTTCCACAAGTCAGTTATAATTAAGAAATATTTCTGTCCCTTCGTTGGTTCTTCAGGTGCTCCATTTCGATTAGTAGTTTTAATCATATAACATAACAGCATAATCATTGTAGAAATTTGTATATTCCCATCTGAACTGCAAACTATTTAGCCGTGTATATCTGTCATCAATTTATTTGTTCACATAAAATAGTCATAATAATGAAGACGAACTGACGGTTGTAGTCCACTTTCTCTACTGCTGGGCGACATTAAAAATGGGAATTAATAAGTTGATTTATTTTCTCATTTTTACACACAGATTTGGTTCTCCTACGACTCAAATTTTGAAGCAGAACAAGATTTAAACTTTTAACAGCGCGCAGCGCAACATCAGCCATATCACGCACCAGATCTGGTACATTACACTAGTCTGTTACACCTAGTAGTTATGGTTCCTTTAAAATAACCATTGTTTTTATCAGGCATAGCCATTTCGATAAAAAATGGTAATTAGATGGCATAGATAAATCTATTTTCCACATGGTTAAACTGACAGGTAACCTGATATTTAAAAGATGGTTTGCTTTCAATAATGATGCTGACGATAGGGTAAAATATGAACCATGACAAAAATACCGCCATAGGACATAGTAAATACAGAAATGTAGATCAGTGTAACTAATATGTATAATCATATTTATGTAACTTTATTACTAAGCACCTGGCAATAAATTGAAAATACTTAAGTTTAATTCATATATATTTTCCAATAACAGAAGCTGCTATCGATTTGATGTATATTTTCTTTGTGATGCTTTTGTTATATTTTCTGCTGTTTTTTATAATTTTTGAAATAAATGTTACTCGTGTCTTATACGTAAAATGAAACAACTAAAAGTAACTGCATAAGGAAATTACGAATTCATATTTAGAGTTGACAAAATTTGCATAACTGTTTCCTAAAATAAGAAACTTCTTACTAGGGTTCCCACAGAGACCAAGAAGCCGAAGAAGGTCTCGTCGGTCTCGTTTCACAGAGTCAGTCTTAGTATCGGTATTAGTGTCATTGAATTTGCTAGGTTCTGGTTTCGTTTACTTGATCACGGTTTCGTTTCAGTCTCGAAAACGAACCGAGACTAAAACTAAGAAAGTCTTTGTCGTGCTCAGTAAGTCTACGTCTCGGACTCGTAAAGGTCTTGGTTTAAAACGGTAGATGAAGGTTTAGTGGCGATAATACATTATTTATACTGTGCTTAAAAATAGTATACAAGTACTCTAGATATCTATACATAAATTTAATGACCGCTTGAACACAAATATTTCAATTTTACAGCAGCTGACTTTCAAAACGGAGACCAGAAACCAAGTCTCGGTCTCAAAAATATTATGAGATGTCGGTCTCGATTTCTTTAGCTGGTCTCGGTGTCATCTCGATCACGTTAAGTAAGTCTCGGTCTCGTTCATTTAGATTACTCTCAGTCTTGGTCTCGTATAAAGTTCGAAATCGAGACCGATACTTGGTCTCGGTCTCGTTGGTCTCTGTCGGAACCCTACTTTTTAAAAGGTCAAAATTTCTAAACAATATTTTGTATCAAAAATAAGAACATACGTACAAGAAATATATTAGGACTCTTTTTACCATCCTTCGTAAAGAGGTGTAAAAAAATCTATTAAATCCTCAATGTACTTTTGACCTCCATAATTTGGTTTCTTCTACCCTAAGGAAATTACTAATTTTGATATTATTTTCTCAGTTGCTGTCTGCATATTACTTTTAGCAGAATACTTCATGATGTCATAAAAGTAATTGACTACTCACGCAACAAACGTTCAAGAATATCTTAAATCCTAAATTTGGACTACCGACTACGCTGGGGGTCATTATTTTGTAAGGATGATTAAACAATTTATTTACAATATTACTTGAATTCTTGAAAAATGATAGTGCTGATATTTTATTTTCAGATAATGATTGTTTTCTAATATTGATCTATCATGTTACTTCTAGATTTTAATATGTAAAAAATGTGTCAAACGTTTTGATCCTGTTAAGGGGGTTTAAATATGTAACTTATATGTCATAAACCCCAGCCACTGTGTTAATATTTAGGACACAATATATTCTATATCTTCAACGTCAAGCGCTGAAAGAACTTAACTATAGGCGTAATCCTGAACACACAGTTTTAGAATAAATAAATTCACTCATAATTATGTTAGTACATTCGATCAATATTTCAATAAAAAAACCTTAGTTTCTGAACGAAGACTTAAAATGTATTCCTGATCTACGAGAAGATTTATCTAAGGATAACAATCCTTTTATGGTAAAGGATGAAATAAGTATATTTAAGATTTCCGCTGTTGTCAATTAAATAGAGTAATAGATAAGTATAACAACATTTTAGTACACTCCCAGTAATGATAAAGCAGTTCAAATTAAAAATAAAATACAGCTGTTTAACCTGTTATCAGTAATACTGCGAGTTAAATGGAAAAATAAAATATGTTTCCATAAAATGACATCCCAGTTTAGTGAAAACTGATCATTCAAACATTGGATTAAAATTTTCAAATAACTTTCAAATAAATAAAACAAAATCACTCTTAAAAACATACCATGATACTGCAAAATCCAAATAAATCATATCACTACTCAACAACACAATAACACTGATCCATCACAGACAACCACTAAAAAGAATCTGCCAACATCCAAATAAGATGCGTCTTAAACACAAGAAACAACACCACTACTGATTACGTTCAGAGCAGATTACCATCTGACTAAGTTACGTGTAGAATCTCCCGCCCGTTGATGAACAAGCCATGTAACAGACCGGAACAGATTATAATTTCGAAAAATTCCGTGCGAGAATTAGATTACCGAGCTTTTTTTTTCGCCTCTGAGCATACGGTACCTCTCAGAAATATGTATCAAAGATGTTATTATATTATTACTATGGTGTTTTCAGGTTCATTTGACGCATTTTGAGTGAAGTTAAATGGATGAAAAGCTCCTTACGTTTTGTTTTTGTTGAATGTTTAATTTGGTTATGATTGACGGGAGCACCGAATTGGAAAATTGGATTTTTTTGGTTTGAGGTTGTACGATAATTAGAGCAGTGATTGAATTAGGTTAGTGTTAAGAATATATCGGAGTATGATTTTATGTATAGACTAGTAACGAGTGTGCAAAAAGAAGATTTTTGTTAATATTGGAAGAAACGGTACATCCATCCTAACAAATTAAGTCACTATTGCTTCTAAAAATATTAACACATAACCTTCAGGGAGGATATTAAAAACCCATATAACTGGAAATTTTAGCGAAGTGTAGTTACTACCTGTGCTCACCATTTCGATGATATTTTAAATAGCATCATTTCCAACATTGTAAAACAGGAATGAAAAGTGATCATATATCAGTCCTCGGACAAGTATTACCATAATAACTTATGAGCTTACAAGAGGTGATTCACTTGTGGGACCACTTGCTTGTCTCTGTCGAATTTTCTAATACTCCCGATTGGCAAACTGTTTGGTCTAGATTAAGATAAGTGAAGTACCTGTCTCATACAATGTCTTTTTCTTGGTGACTGTACTGTAAATCCAAAAACTTACATATTAAGAAAACGTTTGTCATAATAACTGGAATAAACCATCAATCTTCTCTTGTACCCTCAGATTTTATAGCATGACTTCAGTTTGATTTTAAGTATTGCATTTCTATAAGTTGCAGAACCGGTAGACCCTAACTTATTCTTTTAGGAAAAATTAATATACCAATTTGAAATAAATGATTTTTCATATTTTCTACTTTCCTGAGATAAATACTTCATGTTATATTGAAATGCAAGCAGTGCCGTAAATCTATGGTTTACTTTGAGGGGGGGGGGGGGGGAAAAAAAAAAATTAAA
>JAQIWE010003348.1:0-11914 GCA_034698565.1 Campodea plusiochaeta | reverse complement strand
TCATTACCAGTATCATTAAAAATATGTTTGAAAATTGAAAAGCTTTTAAAAAAAACTGACTATTTTTTTTACTATTTTAAAAAAATCGTATAATTTCCGCTTCAAAAGTTTTCTTCTTACGTCGTTAGCTAGAAAATGTGAAATTTCTGATCACACCTTACTGAATTCCATAAATATTTAAATAAAATAAAAAATATTACGACGCACCAATATTTTTGCAAATATTAGTAAAAAATAAAAATGGTCTAAAATAGAAGATTGATACTTTAATTTTTCAAAATTTTCTTAGCTTGCGCCAGCCACGGTAGCGCTTCGCGACTGATTTTCGAAATTTCATAATTTTAAGCACCCCCTGAAGTTTTCATAAGTTGGCGCCAATGATGAAGTTGAGTGAGGAAAGTAACATACAAGCAATGAAAATCAAATATTTAAGAAGCATTTTAGGAAAGATTCGCAGAGACCCAATCAAAAACGAAAATATTTTAATGTTGAAAAATTAGGAAATCAAATGTGGATAGAAAGGATGAGATGGTTTGAACACATGAAAAGAATGAAAGATGATCGTTTACCGAGAAGAAGCATTTGATAGAAGAATCAATGGGAAAAGACAAGGAAAAGATGGGAAGATGGAGTAATAGAAGAATATACAGAGTAAAGGAATAGAGCCAAGCACTGTTTTAGAAGAAGAATGGTGGATAGACAGGAAGAACTGGAGAACACTTTTACACAAAGGATTCCCATGGTTACATGGGAAATAGAGAACAACAAGAAGAAGAGTGATAAGAACTCCAAGATTTCGTCGCATCAGATAAACAATTACTATGAATACATGATTTTTTTTAATATATCTGTAACAAATTATTATTATTATAGTTACAATTTCGTTGTTTAAAACTTTTTTGTCCAAGCAGATAAAGTATCATTTCAAAAGACTCGTGTATGTAAAATTTGTAACAATAACAATACATTGAGTAATGTAAGAAAAAGTAGCACAGATCAACGTTTTAAATTCAAATTACATAATATTTCGAAAAAAATATATTACACAGAGAATTTATAAAATTATAATGACGTAATTTTTGCAACATAATTATGAAGATTATTCAACAGCAGTCAAAATTTTCTTTATATACAATGTAGGAATATACCTGAATGTAGGAACAGTGGAACACACCTGGATGTAGGAATATACCTGAGTGTAGAAATATACCTGAATGTAGGAATGTACCTGTAAAAACGTGAGTTTTTTCATGCATATATACGCAAACATAAGAATGTGTGATCTTTTTTTTGCAAAGTTAGAATCTTGTAATTAAACCAGCCATGGCACCCGATGCTATAGCTTAAAGAAATAAAAATAAGATTACTTTTTAAGATAAAGTGAAGATTTTTTTTTGGATACTGATGTTTTTACTAAGGTAAAAAATGTTGACATTTTTGCTAATTATTTAAAATTAAATTACTTTGTTGCTTGATATGCAACATTTCGATGAGGGCATATAGTATGGGAATTTTCACACTTCCGATGAAAAATTGAAAATAGTGATCTTCAGGAGTCAGATATGTAGAGTTATTAGAATATGCAATATTATTAGTTATTAGAATATTAATAGTTATTAGAATATTATATTTCATTAAACGAGCTTTTACTGGTCTAGATAATCTAATTATGTTCCTTATACATTGCAAAATAAATTTGCAGAATTTCTGCAGTGTAAATGATATAATTAATTTCAAATATTACATTTATAATAAATGTAGATTCGTTAGTATCAAACTTTCAATATTACAGAAAAATTCAATATTTGTAATAATAATTACAATTTATCAATGATATATAAGAATAATTTTGATAATGATCTTCGCTACTTTTCACAAATTTGTTTTAAAATTGGAAACTGATATATTATTCAATTTTTCAATATGTAAGTTTAATGAAATTACCGTACCTTTAAATATTCCAGGGTCGAACGATCTCATTTTCCAATGCTTTGTCGGTAAATACTGCTATTCACTGAATGATTTTGTAGGTCTGTCGTTTTTTGGGACAGTTTTACTATTTTATTGGTGGCGGTAAGTTGACATTTTTCACGTTGCAGTAAATAGTCACTTTCTACCATTAGACCTTTTTATTTTAATTACTGTGGGTATACGGTAACGCCTAAGCCACCCTTGAAGAAAATGCACCCTTTTAAGAACGTAACTGTAAAAGTAATACATTTTGTAAATCACTTTTGTCATTTTTCGAAAAATAACTCTCGAAAGTAGCGTAATATAACAGTATAAAAATAAATAAATAAAATAGTTATTTTTATATCTGTAAAAGTGGTACAATATAAACTGAAATAATACATTTTTCTAGCGGTTATAAATTTATAGTGTTGGAATTAGCTTATGTCAACGTCTGAGAGCGTTTAATCATTGAAACTACAATTGCAAATGTATAAAGAATCATTTAAAACAAAAATTATTTTGCAGCCACGTTCCTATCAGAGAGTCGTCGTCGCTTGTTCGTCTATGAATTTTTATATTTTAGCTTCGTTGACGTAAAAAATTTCAAATTTGGATTTCAACATAGTAAAATTATTGCATGAATGATTTTTTTAATGATAAAAAAGACAAATCAATAAAATTAATATTAACAAGCAAATGATTGCTTATACAAATCGCGCAAGTAAGTAATCGTGAATTCTAACACAAAATAAGAGTTAACATTATTACAAATATCTGAAAATTATGTCTTACAGATTTTTGATATTTCGAATTATATAAAGAGAGACGTGATGTATAAATTATTGCTCGTGAGTAATTCAATCAGCAATAATGAAACATCTACGACATATATTCGTGACATCAGCTACCGTTATAATTATTTCATTTCACATTAAAGGATGAAAAAGAGTTAACGACTACTAAACCTTCCATAAAATTAAGCACTTTTCTTAAAAAGAAGTTGTTAATTCCACCTTAAAAGCAGAGTTGGTGTGTGACATGTAAAACTGCAGTGACCTCCTGGCTAGACAATGTTCATGGTGTCATTATGGTAGACATTAGTCGAGAGAAGCCCTCAAGAAACACAAGTAGAAATGTTTTTCAAGCTCAGTGCTTTTTCTGTCCCTCACTTAAATCAACTGGTTAGTGTGATCGGTTTGTAAATTTGTTACTGGGAAGTAATAGATAACATCTTTTGCGGTTCGTTTTCTTTTCTTTTGTGTCTTCACACACAAAAAAGGTTTTTATCGTACAACAAGAGAGAGAGAAAGAGAAGAGATTGTTCAATGTGTTTCCATCATCAGTATCGATGGAATTTGGTGTTTTGACTGACTCTGCTGACGAAGACATTTTTCAGTTGTAGGGGTATTATAATTTTTTATTTGATGCAAAAATTATTTTGTGGTATTTTGGTGGTTATTTAATAAAATTATTAAAATGTTAATTTTCACTGAGAGTAAGAAATTTTAATATTGGAGTTAATTGAACAGGTCTCCATTTAGTTCACTAATATTTCCTAATGTCTCACTCTCCTTGCATACTTCCATTATTTTCCATTATCAAAGTAATAATTGAAAGCAGATAATATATTTTAATTTTTAATCATTATACTGTACAAAAATTGTCATTTTCGAATGAAAATTTTAATAGTTATAATAATATTGACATCTAATCTTTTTAAAACTGTTATTTTTTTCGTAATATGCATATTAACATTGAAAATATAATTACATGAAACAATAATTATTATTTTGTAGAAAATTTGAATAATGAAAATAAATACTTCTTCCGTATCTAAATACATATTTTCAGGTAGCAATAAATACAGATATTTATTCCCACTGTACATTTGTATACATTAAAGTAGGCTCATTACCCAAGAGAATAAGGTTTTGACCATCAACTATTATTAATGATTCGATCATCAATTTTTCTCCTTTTGAGCAGCGGTGTTCTATATGGCAGCTAAAGTAGAGAATATTTTACAAATGTTATTTTGAAAGCTAAGGTCTTTTAACACACAACATGATTTATGATTTGAAATCATCAACCACTCTCATGTCTAATACCGCGCCTTTTGTCTGACTACTGAAATATGATCGACCATGAAATCCTACTTTGATCATCAGATACATTTTCTTAATAGGCTAATTGGGGAATGTGCTTTCAAACGAGTTGTTCACTTCACAAATCAAGCTACCTACATTTTCAAACTTTAAAGGAGCTCCGAAAGAATTGTAATCAAAAGTAAAGATCTCTCATCTTCCCTTTTTCCGCATAATTGTTTGAGGATTTGTGAGCTTCATCATCAAGATTGATCTGAGGGGACAATAAAAAATGGCTTTGTTGTCTTGTAGTGTCTTTGGTATTGGTATCTTAATGAGTGGTTATTATCTTAAAAGGGCGATTGTCGTTTGTGTGGGACACTTCTTCGATCAAGTGGTCTGAATGAATGATGAGCTTTCTCAGGATCATTTCATCAACTTAACATAATTATACGTGGTATTTCAGGAATGAAAAGTTATAGCTCCCACGCAAGGAATTTGGGTTGGGGAGAAATCAGTCGGTTCGTTAATTTCGAAAGCATAATATTATGCATAGGTAATTGTGTCCTTTTAAGGGTAATTTGAAGTTGTTGAAAAAATTGAGAGTTAATTTTATGCGGAAATAAAAAATAAAAAAATAATGTTCGTTTATCTTTACTTAACTTTTCATCACTGTATAAGCCTTTATATACACACAGAAAATTTGCATATTTGTAAATGATTTATTGGTATATATTATAAAATTATAATTATAAATTACCGAACCTCCACAAACAACTGATAAAATTAGAATCTTTTTACACAGCAAATAAATCAGCTGCAAGTCAACATTCTGCCAAGTGAAATAAGAGGTGGAAAATATATTACAAATGCTATATGAATGATAATATGAGCAAAGCATTAAAATTATAATGGTAAGTTTTTAATTTATAATAACGAACCTCAACTTAACTCACAGTACTGCATTTGAGTACAGTATATATATTAAAAGGTAATGGTTCTTAGTTTTCCTTTCCTATATAAATATCCAGTAAATAGATCCATTTAGGCAATGATGAAAAAAATATCACTTCCAGATAAATGTTTATTGACGGTATCCTTGGACAGCTGAATGCTGTATACATTTATATTTCCAGAAATTGTATTATACAACAACGAAATAATGGAGAGGAACAGCAAATATCTAACATTATACAGCTGTAGATCATTAACTAATAATTTTAAGTTAATAAAAATAATATTATTTTTATGTTTAATAATATCATATACATTGGTTCAAATAATCATTTGATAGTTACATCATTTACCCAAGAAAGTGGAAAAGTATATACAAATATTAATGATTACAAATCAAGATTAGAAAACGAAACGAAGGAATTTACACTTTTTTTTTGTTCAACCAAAACCCAATAAAAAAGTTGTCCAAATAAGCAATGATTCGTTTCAATAATCATTAAATGTAATTATCTTGAAAATAGTTGTGACAGGAGTTAAATAGTCTTTCAATGTTGAAAAGGTATTGTTTATTGATGTAGAAAGAAACCAGTTGAAAAGGGATGAAAACAAGACAATGAGGCACACTCACTCAATAAACGACTGAACAATCTTATATTATTTCCATCGCTACCTTTTCATCATTCCACTCGAAAGGTTTAGAGATATGTGATTCAATTTCAGATCATAGAGGGTTAGGGGTGCTGGTTTCGTGGTTTTAGGTTACAAAGATTCAATATTTACAATAACATATCTCTCAAGTCAGCTATGTGAAGTGAGAAGTATCAGCTCTGTGAAGTGAGAGGTTGTGTTTTTATTTTTCTTCTTGATTATTTTATATGTTTTTATTTTGGGTCTGATCTCTGATGATGTTACTGTAGTGAAATTGGTTTCTATTCAAATAAATATACACTCTATACACAGATGACTATAAATTTTGTGTTTGATTATAATAAATTTGTTGCAGAGTGTTAGAATAGAATAATTATTACGATACCTATTTTAATATTGTTCCTCACTTATACATCTGTTTCTCAGAATTTGTTTATTTTCAACGTGTTAGTAGAAATATTCAATTAATACTTCATATGTGATTCTAAGATCTGCCAGAGCAAAACTGTTGCATTACTGAAAATAATCATATATTACAAATCTAACAATCTTTCCAGTTCTTAGAATAATGCAACTATCACAAAATTCAAAATTTCTGAAAATTCCCGAATAAGACATATTATCCCGAATAAGACTTATTATCGCTTTAGTTTTCAAATTGAAAATTTGGTTAAAATAAGCAGCATAACCAACTCGCATAGAATTAGAAAGTATCGTAGCTGCAAACTGCTAAAAGTTAAAAGTTTAGTGACGCAAATAATTATGTTAAAGTGATATTATCACAAATCTTTGGGCTTTTTTTACTGAAAGATAGTATTTTGTAAATAAATAACAAAATTTTAATTAGAGAATAACAATTATTATAACTTCAATTTTTCAACTTCATCATTGCTTACTTGTAAGTATAAGTAAATTATTTCACAAGTTTTACCTATAGTGAAGAATTGAACGAAATATTGTAACTTAATAAATATCACATTTTGCTAAAAGTGAGTCGTGATTCGCATTGAATGCCTTTTTTTTTAATTTTTACTACTTTCATGCAGTAATCTATAGATGAAGCAAGGAGTATTTTATCTATTTTCGGTTGTTGAAATCACTGATTTTTTTATAGATATTGTAAGATTTGTAACTATGTAATGTGATGCAACATAATTTTATTAATCGTTGGAAATGATATGAATACTATTATTAAACTGGCAATTTCCTTAACTATACTAATTTTTATTGTTATGTCTCTTCGTTGTATATAGATAATAACTCAAAGCACTCAATGTAATTCATTTAATGAAATGTCAAAATCGTTTGATTCTTATGGCCAAAAACATGCCAGCTATGTCAACACTCTGAATCAGTCAGTATTTTATAGAATACCGACAAGTTCCTTTTTAAGTTCCAAAAATGCAACATTTTTAGGTATTGACCCCTCAAGAAAATGAACTGTCCCACCTCTGTCTCCCTGGTTAATAAATCCTGGCGACGTCCCTGATCTTAATTAAAACGGTTTTTATACATGTCTAAAGTGTGTATACATTTTATTGAGACACCCTGTATATTGACAACTGCAGCCCAGCAGAGTTCTCGTATCATTGCCATAAATAAAGTTCCTATTGATTTAATTTCATTATTAGACTATGAGACTTTGAGTTATTTCAAGCAACCTGATTTTATGTCTTCCCAATATATTTCATAGTGTTTCATTTTCATACATCACAGTTTGTTATGGACGTTGTTAAACCTGTATTATTTTCCAGCGGGAAGCCATCTTTTCCAACACACAAATCCCGTTTTACTTTCTTTGTTCTCTATTGTACTCGTTTTCCCAAGAGACCGATAATCTGTGTTAGAAAAGATGGCTTCCCGCAGAAAAAAATATCCCTTTAAAGGAGCAAGTACCCAATAATAAATCACTCAAAATCTCAAATGATCGAAAACGTATGATTATATAAGATTTGGTTGTGCCACTAGGGACAGAATGTAATCCTTTCGTCCCATAGGACAAGAATTCAATTTCAATCATCAACTCCATAAGTCACAACAGAGGTTCTTAACGAGCACCTCTCAGATTCCGGAAGTTATTTTATTTACTGGGATTTGTATTTTTTGAATAACTTTTCTTAATATTGTGTCAGTGTTTCAGAAAAGTAAGTAAAATATGAACTTTTCGTAATTTAATTTATTGATTATTTTACATAATTAATCAAAGTTTTTTTTGTCTGAACCATCATAAATAAAAATAATATATAATGCACATTAATGATGTGATGTCTTAGGGTTACTGACAAATTTCTTTTTTTACTGATTCTGAAAGCTTTGAAAGATGAAGTTACTGACAGATTTAAACCTGTATTTTTCCAGCGGGAAGCCATCTTTTCCAACACACCTATCCTGTTTTGCTTTCTTTATCCTCTATTGTATTCGCTTTCCCTAGAGACCGATAAGCTGTGTTGGAAAAGATGGCTTCCTGCTGAAAAAAATATGCCTTTAAGAAAAGATTTTTGTCTGAAAGAAACTTTTGTTGACCAGTTTTGAAAAAGAAGTAAATAATTATCAATATACAATAAAATATTCAGAAGGATCTCCTACACTCAGATCATTCCTAGAAATTATTGCTCACTGTGTTTTTTAAGGTAATGAAAGAATTGGGAATTTGGAACCAACAATATTATTATTAATTAATATTAAACAGTTTAGCTCTCAAAGTAAAATTTTACATATTGAATAAACGTATTCAAATTCAAACATATTGATTTAATTCCTTGATAAAATATACAACAGCATAATTTTCTGCAAAAAGTTATGAATCAAAGTTTATACTTTTAGCAGTTTCGTTTAATCATATATTTTCATTCGAACCGAGAAAAACCATCTTCGAAATAATAAATAACTTAAAATACTATTCAACTGTTATGATATATTTATACCAAAACAAACTCTTTATCGAAACTGAAAGGAATAAATATTCTGTTTGTGAGTTCTTCATTCCTGCTGTCAATAACAATAAAACCATCATACAAGTTAATCTGGGAAACCTCAATCTTTTTCATCACTCACCAATATTTTTTTGATTTCGCTATTCCTTTAAGGTATTAAGTAGTTTTGAAGTCCTCCGAAGAGATAAGAGGGCGCTTCCCAGTATCTTCCCCTTTCTATATGTACTTGTCAAATACTGTGAACTAAATTTTTGAAATGCATGTGGAGTTGACAAGCTATCTCTTGACAATACGGGAACACAGTGGTTGTCTTTCCATTTTTGACAGCAGAAATCATGACAAGCGTCAACTGCTATAAATATCTTTTCTTCCATATGATGCTACATGGACTTTTGAATTCTCTTAGCCGCCATAAATCAATAGAGAACACCAACAAGGTGTTTGAACTAACGATGACAAACCAAATTTTACTGCCTCTACGACACCTCAAATGAATGGATGGATTATTTTATTGCTACCTGGGTATATCTTGCTTTTATTGAGTTACTTCCGGATTATGATATTAATTCATTTTGGTATTTTTTTTATTATAAGATTAAAAGTAAAATATTATATATTTTATTTCAAAATTTTATTATTATGTGATTATTTTGGGCATATTTTATTGATAAGTATACAATTTACTGGATTTTTTTTTTTGTTTGAAAATTATTTTTTATTCTTCGGAATATGCTGTACGGTATCAAAAATAAAAAATTACAGTTTACAAGTCATTTTTTAATTCATTCAATATAGCTCATACATATAATAAAAAACTTAATTTAGAACTTTGTTAATTATATAAACAAATTAAATCTCCCACTGGGGATTTTTTTACGTTTATTACCGTTTCTTATTATGGTATTAGATGTAATGGTTCATTAAATTAATAGTTCATACAAATATTAATATAAATAGAAACTACAGTGACTTAATTTGTTAAGTTGAAAGGTTTGCTTAAAGGCTCATCAGTTATACTTGTCCGAGGATTGATATGACACTATGTGTATCACTCATCATTCCTGAGAAACAGCTGTCTTATACCATGTCTATTCCTTGGTGACTAATACCCCAAACCTTTCAACTTAGTTCATACAATTATTTTTGTTGGAATAAATTGACATAAAAGAAGAGTTAATAATAATTACAAATTTAGTCTATTGGCAGGGCCGGATTAAGACGGCTTGGAGCCCGAGAGGATACTTAGATACCCAGAGCGGTGGTCATAACGCGAAGTTGAAGGCCTTCCGAGGAGTACCACCACGGTTGGCACGGCGAACGAAATTTTGATAATTTGTATTGAAAAACTACCAATTTTAGCTACTTTCCGTTGATATCTACTAATATTCTGACAATTATTCTGGACTTTTCATAACAACAACTATGGGTTTTCAAAATGTTCTTCCTCTAATGAAAAAATCCTCCTTTTTAGAGGGGTATTTTTTCATGCGGGAAGCCATCTTTTCCAGCACAGCTTAACGGTCTCTAGGGAAAGCGTGTACAATAGAGAACAAAAAAGTAAAACGGGATATAATTATGTGTGTTAGAAAAGATGGCTTCCCGCTGGAAAAAATACAGGTTTAACAATTACGTAGAAATTTATCACAAACAGGACTACAGGAGTGCATTATTTTATTCATTTGGTAACATTGGGTTATAAGCCATAAAGGATAAAATAATGAAAGTCAAAATTTTCACGTTTTTCGCCGTAAATAATGACCTGAAGAAATTTGCAGAGAAAGTTTTGGGGATTTTTTACTATTTTCACAAAAAATTAATCACTTTTACCAAATTTGTAACATTTTTATATAATTTTCCCTTATCTCTCTTTTCATGTAGGAACCCGTAAATCCGTGGGGACGGGGGCTGCCCCCCCCCTTGATCCGGGCCTGTCCATTGGTATATATATTTATGTTAAAAAAATTATTTTCAGCATTGCAGTTATTCCTTATTCCATGCTTTGGAAAACTTATATAATAGATAATTAGTTTCATACAAATATTAATTTCCATATTTCAAGTGCATGCTATTGTTATAAATATTTACAAAAAAGTAATTAGTTAAAGTTAACCCCAAACTGACACTGTGAATGGACGAACTTAAACTTGTGAACTGAAGTCATACATCATTTTATCATTTTTATGGTCATTTTTGTTTTCTTTTGATATTTTTTTATATTATTTAGCCTTATATTTATATCAGGGTGTCATACTTTATTGTCATATTTTGAAGTTATATTGAAACTTTCGAAGAAGCAAAACATTTTTTTAACTTTGGAATATTTATTATAATTTATTGATCACAACATACTAATCTTGATCTTCACAGGAGTTGCAGTTTTGTAACACAAAGAGATCCAACAGATTTTTGGTCATATTCTAAATATCAGAGAACTATAGAGACATAAATGTATATAGCACCAAATAAAAGTTGAATCTCAGTTTGTACTCCTTCACACTACTCAATGTGGTTTTATGAACCTATATACTCGCAACTTTGTTTTTTGGTTAGGGAATTTTTGAAAAACCGATCTCTGAGACAGAAGAGAAATGTTCACCTATGATTTTTCTTACTAGTTGCTCTTGGGAAAGCGAATACAATAGAGAACAAAGAAAGTAAAACTGGATTTGTGTGTTGGAAAAGATGGCTTCCCGCTGTAAAAAAATACAGTTTTAAAGTTTTTCCGATATTCTTCACCTTTAAAATTAACAGAATTTTATAGCATATATGTGGGGATGCTTTTTTAACATGTCCATAGCCTCAAAAACCGTTTGAAACCATGTCAGAACAACACTATCTCATATATGTTAATTTTATTATTCAAGCAAATACAAACCTTGAAATAATAATAAAAACTCAGCACTAATAATGATTCATAAAAAAACTAAATCATTTCCGATTAAATTATAATCCTGAGTAAAACAGTAAGCTCTTAATTTTAAATAAGATAAAATAATATAAACTTAGAGAGTGAAAAATAATTTGAGGATTGTACTATGTATGAAAATGTATTAAGCTTTTATTTTCATTACTTATCTTACATTATTAAAATCAAAATATCTATTAGTGTTCTCCGTTGTTTTAATCCACATTGTGTATATATATAGGGTGACCCAAAACTAGTGTCACCAATTTACAAATGTAATTTTTCAAAAACTACCACAGATACATTCATAAAATAAAAAGTAATTGAAAGTTCATGCAATCCTCTGTCCTGCAACAAATAGTTTTACAACAATAGCTGCAAGATTACGGCCGATACAGCCTTTCTTAAAAACTCTACCCTAAACGAAAGTTGTC
>JAQIWE010003347.1:0-11915 GCA_034698565.1 Campodea plusiochaeta | reverse complement strand
ACTAAATGACATTGAACTATTTACTTCTTAACAGCGTCAACTGTGAGTAATATTATTTTAAATTAAATTATTAGAAGTTTTGCAAAGGAATAATTATATATTATTCGCAGTAAACGCTGTTAAGAAGTAAATAGTTCAATGTCATTTAGTATGTGCAATTTGGTTGCTTCTATTTGATGAGTAACTATTATGTTAGAAGTTTAATAATTTGATTATATCAATGATATGCTATTGTTTAAAACAAGAGGTATGACTTTAGCGACTGCAATGCTACACTTAACTGTCCTCCCTGTGCCACTTTATAGAAGCATTGCCTGATCATAATTATACCTCTCGGTGTAAAGAAAAGAAAATATATTCTTATGGCATGCTACTTTATTGAAAACCTCACCTGTTGTAATGTAATTGGTGATAACATTATTTTCATATGCTAAATCAATGGTGATCAATGATGCATTCATACTGTTGCAAATATCATGGGCAGCACTCCAAGAATATATATCTAAGGTTGTAGAAAAATAATAACATCCCTTACCAAGGGCTACGAAAGGTAGAACACAGCTTGGTTTACGCTGTTGACAAATATATGGATGAACAGAGTTGCAATTTCCATCTATCCAACCATAACCATATGAGAGTGTTTGGTAAATACAGTTGTATGTATAGTGGTTCCAATTAAATATTCCCAGTTGGTGTATGTAGTTACAGTTCCAAGTCCATCCCAGATATATGATCCTTCTTTTGCTTTGTCATTTAATGCAATCCAGTGCGTTAAATATATAATATCTGGAATATTCAGCAGAGTGAGTATATATTTAATGTTAGTATAATTAGCTAATTATAGGAACAGTATTTTTTTTCAAATATTATATTTTTTTGATTTACTTTATCCCTCGGATATGCCAGTATATATAGGATTAGGATAGCAAATTTATTATAATTAATTGTAGGCTATTGTAAGAAATTGAATTAGGCTTTTGCCTATTTGAAGGTAATTAATATGGAATTGGTTAGCAGAAGAAAGGAATATGATAGCTGTTTCGACTGTATTGAAGGATCGGAAACAGCTGTCTTCTACACCTTTTTCTCTCTTATGATTTCTTATATGGGTAAAATCGATTACAGTATATGAACCATTCTGCTTGTATTAATATTCCAAGTGTATAGTACAATTTTTAGTCATTAACTTATAAGCTGTAAGAAAAACATAAAGTCGCACTGCATCAAGATTTGTTGTGTTGTATATATTAAAAATAATGTATAACTACAGAATTATCACCATTCATTTTTACTTTCTAAAATAAAGTGAATATTATTACTGCAACATCAGGATTACTAAGGAGCTTCAATAAGTTATACAGTATTGCAACTGTAACTGCATATTTTTACCTGGATGCTCCTGAATATATGCCCCAACAGCAAAATTTTTCTCCTGAGTATCCAAAATTACTAATTCTCCATCTATACTGTGACAAGCTTCCCTTGCACCAATCCATGTCACTTTATTAGATGGTGAACTAAAATAATAACAAACTCCATTTACATCCACGTAAGGGTCGTTACAGCTGGTAATCTGCCCTTGACAATGGGCAAGTACTGAAATATGTTAAGTAAATGCATTATATTTTAGCAGTCGACGTAACTATTTGATATTTTTATTTGGCATTTAGGGAGGGATGATCCTTAAAGGGTTACCTGCAGATAATTTCCGGTTTTCTGCGATATTCTTGTACCTTATATTATTAAAAAAAATTGAAAAACGTTTCACATTATTTATTTACCCAACGGATCAAGAGATATTTCTGTTTAAATACTCGGTAAATTTTCCACAAGGTAGCACAAATCTACCTGCTTAATTTCGCTGCCTTGCGAAAACATGCAAATTATTCGCTGAAAAACACATATCAGAACACATATCTGTTAAGCAGTAGCAAAAATGACTTAAAAATAATGCAAATTAATCATTTTATTCATATAGCAGCAGTTGTCTTGTTTTGGGCCACGCTTGCTCCGCTACCTTACAGCTTATTTTACCGCATATTCTAAGGTGAATATCTCCACAACCGATGATATTTGAGAGGTAAGAAAAATAATATGAGTTATTTATATCAAGTAGTCTAATGCTGTGTTATAATATCAAAAAAGTTAATTTAGCTGCAGGCAACCCTTTACAAAATAATTAGGAACTATATGGGTCAAGGCGGTGCTTTATTTTGAAATTTCATCCACAATGTGTGCATTGTTTAATATACTGAAATCGAGTGATTTTTAATTTTCTTTTTTCAAAGATATTGACTTTTGTAAGTATTTGTTAATGTGGTTTATTTATGTTCATGTTCTTTTTAATTGAATTTCTGCATAATAACACAGTTATGATTTGTTTATAATGTCAAAAAGAATATATTAAATTAGATAAAAATATAGTAAAATATATTTTACACTCTTAGCAAAAACCGGCGTAATCTCTGCTCCTAATATATATATTTTTAAATCATTAAAATTTTTATATTATTATTAAGGAAAAATTGTAAATTAAATATAAAGTAAATATGACTTACCTCCCAGAAAAGTGAAAAAATGCACAACTTTCATGTTTACGCAAAAATATTACTTCAATAACTAAAAATCAGTTACTTTTAAAACAAAACTTATCTGAGATGTATTTTTTTGTTTGTTGCACCTAATTAATTTTATTATTATCGGACAAAGATAACGTCTACAAAACAAATTTATTTTGACGCGACACATTGTATTTCTTTGTCAATATAACTTACTATATAAATAAAAGACCAAAAAGGTCACTGATAAAGGTCAATCTCAGTAGTATGGCTATAGAAACCTCTTTGTTTAGAACAATGAGAATACTATCAGTCTATCACTCATGTTAATGTTAACTTATCACTCATGTTTAATGTTAATAACATGTAAGATATACTCATTTGAAGCTTCCGGCAGCCATTTTGGAAGCACAATGAAGTGATTGTATTATCTTATCGTATGTCATTTGCCATAGTTTTGTAGCCAGAAGTCATTGAGAACATTTCTTCATCAATTTTCACTGTCCATGTTTATTTCTCATATGATTTACATATCCCTATCCCTACTATAGTATAAACAGAGAGGGGTTGTACATTTGTATGCCTTATTTGTTAGGTAAAATCTAAGGAACCAGTTGATTGAGTTTTATGATACTTTCGTTATTACATTCTGAGAGTTAGTTGGAGTGTTTGTAGCCACTGTTGATTGTGAGTTCACACTTTAGGCCCGTATAATTAACATAAACGTAATTTCTTCCAATGTTATTAATTGTCATAATATAGATTTCTTTTTACTCTCAGGTGTTAATGAACTTTCCTTTCTGTAATAAAAGATTGTTTAATCAACATTCCTTTGTGTTTGTCACTATAGACACTTCAGTCTTCAGAAGTTAATCATGTTGACATAAAGTGTTTTAATATTACTTATAATATTAGTTTGGGGAATTTTCTGATAATATAGTAATTTTATATACCTTTACCAATGATTATAATCATTATAAAATTTCATAGTAATTATTATTAAGTTTTTACTACACTTATAAAATATTCCTAAGAATTAACCTTTTCGTACAATATTTGTAAAAACTCAGTTTATATAAAATATGGAAATATGGAATCTATATGAATTTGATAACGATATAATTGCTAAAAATTAATGAGAAGTAAATTTTCATTAATTTAGTTTTTCGATACAAGCCATAAACAATACATTTAATAATATTATAATAACGAGTTACAGGATCGTATTGAGAGAGGAAAAAAGTTGACTTCATTCAAAATAATGTAAAAAAAATGATCGAATTATTGAATTACTGCAGTTGCTTCAAGTGATTTCATTAGATTTCAATGTTTAATTATAATTTCATCGTCATTCTCCAGTTCATAAAATTGTCTCAATAATTAACTGAACTTATCCCTCTGCATCATTAACATGACTGTAAAGAAAAATAATACGCCCAGCAATCAGGTTAAGCAGGGCCTTTCCTAATGCGCAATCAGCAGTTGTTGATTTCCGCAGTTACAAACTAGGTATTGCGCTGTAACTATTTTCAAAGAAAATAAAGTACAAGAGTGATATGAAAAATATTAACTAATGAATAAAAATAATTTAAAAAATATTTGTAAAATTTGCTTGAAATGGAATGTTTTCACGTTAATTTTTCAAAATTTTCTTCGTCGTACCAACCACTACTCGGAAGTCTTCGATATCGATTTAGCATACCTCCTCGCTCCTCCATTTCTTTTTTTAGATCCTGGCTACGCACTTGATTGCAATTACTAAAATATACAAGATTTTATCGAATTTTTAAATTTTCTGTGAAAATTGCCGTTTAAAAATAATGTTAACGCATTGATTTATTATTTCACTTGTATTTCTTTTAAAATTTTGGAATGACTTTCCAGTTCCATTCCAATATGCGTAAACTCGAAGAAGAAAAATATATACTAGTATCGAAATTTGCGAAGTTACAAAAAATATTTAGGAAAGGCTCTGTGGTTAAGTATACTCATTACACAACTAAACCGTAGCAGACACATCAATGAATCAATATAGTTGCGTGGGATAAGGTATTTTCTAAACGACGATAAACGGTAATCTAAATACCATAAACAATAAAATTTTATTAATCAGCTTGATTTCTATTATGACAAATGTATCTCACAAATAAATGGGTGTTTGCTTTGACAAGATAAATCTTCCCAGTTGACATTTGAAGCTGTAGCTGCACAGTTATAGCTAGTGCTTGTTCTTGGGTATCCAGACTGCCAATTAGTGAAATCAACAGACCGTCCAGTAGCCTCCCAGACCCACTGACCTTCGTGACCTTGATCATATGCACCAATCCAGAATCGATTTCCAGGGTATGCTTAAATATAATTATAGAAATAAGTTATTAAAATCTTCGTCAGTATCGTCACTTTATATTTATATGCAGCCACTTCATATTTACATACAGCCACTTTTAAATTTATGTTTTCAAAATAGTGCTACCGCTATTTATTACTCTATTCAAAGATGATTTGACTATTATAGTTGGTTAGCGTCAAAACTTTAGGCAATATCTTAACTTTAAAGTGAACCTACTGTGCCATTAAATTATGAGGAAAAACTGAGAAATTCCCCCTTGTTAAACAAGTATCAATTTGATAAAAATAGTGAAATTTTTAGACTTGACTTTTGAGAGAATTTGACATAATCATACCTTCATCAAGAGTACTGGTAATAAGATTACTTTCTTCTTCTGAATTAATGGAGATTAGTGAAGAATTCATTGTATTACAGATATCGTGAGCAGCTCCCCATACAGCTGTGTCTGTGGTATAGAAATAGTAACATCCTTCACCAAGGGATACAAATGGTTCGACACAACTTGCTTTCTTCTGTTGACAGATGTATGGATAATTTTCTGTGCATTGCCAATCTTCCCAAGCATAATTACTTTCAAGTGATTGAACAATGCAGTTGTATGTACTGGTACCTCCTAGATCAAAAAAGTTTGTGTACGTAGCTTTAGTACCAAGTCCGTCCCAAATATATGTGCCCTCGGTTATTTGATCGTTCAATGCAATCCATCTCTCATAAGATGTAATATCTAAAATATAGTAAATATAATTATATACTGTTAGATAGTTATCGATATACTCTAGATAACTTGGAGTAAAGTCGAAAAGTCGTAAAGTGGTGTAAAGTTCTATTACTTCTGTAAAGACAAAATATTTATTTTGGAGAATGCTATTGCAGATTATTTAACACTATTGGAGTAAGTTCTACTGTAACTCCTATGGAGAAAAGTAGTTAAATATGAAATGACATATTTGCTAACAACTGATTTAGAACTGAAGAAATGTTCCCGCGTAAACTCGAATAGACATATAAAACTAAAGAGTTGCCGGCATATATAGAAATATCTAAGTTTCCAAGCAGCTTTATAATTAAAGTAGACCTAGCCTAGACGATGCAGAATTACTGATTGTCTATCAATACGAGGCGTGCTTTGGATAAACATTACGCTATAGCCTAAACTAATGAATGACGAGCGCGAGCATGACTTTAAGTTCAGGAATTAATTACTGCCGAACTATTAGAGATATCGAAGAAATTAAAGTACATAATTTTCATAAAATAGGCTGCTGAATCGAATAAAGCAAACCGCATTCAAATCCGATGAACGGTTCAGAAGTTACCCCGAGGGTCCACTTTGACCCCACCCCGGGGTCGAAGCAAGAGGTGTTGGGTTTAGGACTTTTTACGGTAAGTTTGTCTTGGTATGGACTACCACTGTACCAAAATTCAGCTTGTTACTAATTTGTTCCGGGTCAAGTCCTTTATTGACTGGGCTATTAGGCCTATACCCAGTGGTGGCGTCAGACCTTGCCCCGAAGAGGGGTCAAGCTTCCCACATGGGGAGTCAAAGTAGTAAGTTTGATATTTTTCTGATCCAATTAAATTTATGGGCATTAAATTTTTTTATATTTTTCACCTATTATTTTGCGAGAAAGATTCTATATTTATGCCAGATTGGATCACTTCATTCAACAACAAAAATAACTTAATTAGGCCTAGCCTACATCTATGATTTTATCCCAACAAAGCTTTATTATTTCTGTATCTGTCACACATCCATATAATAAGTTTACTCGTATCATATATGCAAAACTAATATATAGTATCCATACGCCAGGTTAAAAAAATAAATAATAAAAAATTCACCATCATAATGCAAATAATTTTTCATAACCTAGGGGCCTATCTCATCAAAGAAGCATCCTGCACAAATTTAATTTATACTGAAAATAAAATACAATGCAGGAAAATGGCAAGTAGTGAGGGCGAAGCCCTAGCAAAATTTTTACTTTTTGGGTCTAAATAAAGTCTATCATTTAAAATACTGATAATGGAAGAATATTAATCAGTTAATGGAATTGTAAGTTTAAATAAAATAGAGAACACAAAAAATGGTTATTTTAAAGTAATTTTGTACTTTTTAAGAAAATATAGACCTGGTTTTTATTATATAAACCAAGAGGTGAACCACATCAAAAAAATATGTACGCCGGATTTCGGTGTTCAGTGGTGTTCACCGATGTTCATGCGATGTTCACTGGCATAAACAAACGAGCGGAAGACGAGTGAAATGTTATGCAAGCTGTCATTTTGATTTGAGTTTTTACGGAAGAAACATCAGCTGTGGGGAAATTGTAAGATCCATAATTCACACTAATTTGCTTGAAAAACAAGCTTATTTTGTTTTTAAATACTTACGGGTTGTTTTAATACGAGGGGCGGTGGTTCGAATTAGGTCTACTACCATTTTTCCCAAGTAGGCCCTACAAGGAACAGAAAACAGCTGTGCTACGGTAAACCTATGTGCTTTGGTTTGATTTTGAACTTTGTTTAATTATTCAGTTTTTGTCTTATTTGAACTCCTGTGATGTCAATTTTACGATTGCCAGTGTCTGATATGAAAAATCTTGAACCTTCTTTTATTTTACACTCGTTTTCTGAAGGATTCAAATTACGTGCCCAAAATGAAATAGTTCCACAAAACTCGGGTAGATGTCCCTCGGGTGAAAATTGAAAACAACGTTTTAGAGCGTAATTTCTGAATCAGACTGTATTCTCACTCGCTAGCCTTTAGTTCACTGGTGTTCATGGCAGTGTTCCAAAAATTTGTACACCGATGTTTATGAGTGGTTCACCCCTCGACATAGACTCATCTTATTAGAAATGCCGTACATTTATTCACATTTGTGATTTTACAGTAAAATGAATAAAAATAAAATGAATTTTTGTGCGCCATCAAATGATCACACTAGAATGAAAAGGGGATTTGTTACCTTCATGTAAATGTAATAGGGGTTTGCGTAAAAAAATTTATATAAAAATTATATCTCTATTTTTAATTAGGCAGGTCTAATAAATTTGTTTTGTTAGCAGGTAGGCTATTTTTTCTAAAATAAATTATTAATATAGGCCTAACCTTTTAGGATAAAATATACGGTAAATCATAAAATTTTAATTTAGTTGACAATCTTCGAATTTCTAATCTTGGGGTAGGCGAGATCAAATTTATTAGGCCTAGTGTAAGTTTATGCACAACTTATAATTAACTAAACAAGAACTTTAACATTAGGCCTATGTTCCACTTCTAAAACAATAAGTTACTCTAACCTGTTAGTGTTTTATTACTTTAAAACTGAGCAATAAAACATGTGCAACTTTTCTTGAAAAGCTGTCCGATTGTAAACAGTGCTCTCTGAAACAACCCAAAAATGCATTGAATGGCATAATAAATAGAAAACCATATGGAACTCACCCATTTGACAATACAGCGTCCGTGATTCTGCTGCGTAATGACACTGTTATCGTAATTACAAATCATTATCCATGTTATAATCTGTGCTTGTAATGCACATAAAAATTACTTATACGCCGCTGCTTCCAAGCGTCATTTTCCAGCGTTGCCAATTTTCCGTAAACATGATGGTCGATCTTCCTTTTTGGAGTCTTTCCTCATCTGCGAAATATAGGGTTGCCACCAGTAATAATTTTACGATACTATTTTGGGGGGTTAGCCATTTTCTATTATAAATGGACACTGGTTGACTAGGCCTATGTAATAATTTTTGAAATATTAATGTTGCATAACTAAATACCAAGCTAATTTATTAGTTAAATCGTAGTTATTATCTCGTGAGCTAGCTGTATAGCCTACTCGTCGTATTCCGCACATTATTGACGATTGGCGGCATTTCTAAAAGATGACCACCGAGGTACCGCGTGTAATAAATAATTATATACTAAATTGCCCAGATTCCAGAAAATATTACCGATACAGGTGGGGAGACAGTGAGTTATTATTAAGTTAAATCGGTGATCACCTCCTTGACTATTAGAAAAATATACAAAATTACGTAAACAAAAAAACAAAATACAAAAATTAATATTCCTCGATCTTGTGAGTTTCCTGCTTCTAAAATGTGACGAAATATAGCCCATTTTATCTAACTTTATTCTAATTATTTATTTTCTCTTATAGTTTATAGTAATGTTAGTTTCAGGCGCTAATAAGGTGGGGGGAGGGGAGAGAAAGAAGGAAAGAGAAGGAAGGCAATTGTGAGTTATTTGCAAGAATTTTGACTAAAATATATGAAATCACTTCCCTCTAACATACGGAAAATTCTTTAAAAAAAATCTCAAAAGTTCCTTTTCAGATTGTAACTTCTGAGTTTTTTTAGAATTTCAGCCTTGAAAACAAACAAAAATCGCTTAGGGTTTGTCCTCTTGACACATAATTTAAAATATATCAGTATATACTAATTCTTTCTTGACAGCCCCTATCATGACCAAATCCTGAATCCACGTATCTGTTTAATTTCAAATCACGACCCTCTCAAGACTTTCCTGGATTCGCCCCTGGGAATAATTGAACAAATAATCTGAATTTCAAATTTCAGGAAACATAAATTGACATTTATAGAGGCGATAATGATAAATTATTACCGATATTTTACTACACAAAATTGAGATTGCGATTAACTCGCAGAGTTTTCATTAATTTTAGTTTAAAAAATTCAGATTAAAGTATTGGTAGCTTACATTTTTTATATTTTTTATATATATATTTCAAAGAGAGATTTTCCGCGTTTTTATTTTTAATTTTTATATTCATCACTCTTTTTTTTTATTATTCATTTTCGAAAATAAATTACTCATATTGAGTTAAAATTATAAATTGTGCACATAAAATATAATGTTATTTATAGATTTAAACTCTTTTGAATTGATCATCTATAACTGTATGATGATGGTTGCAATAATATCCATTTTTACTTCTTATAATATTTTACAACATATCATTTTTTTTAGTAAAAGAAAACTAAAATATATTTGTAAAAAAGTTTCGTATCAAAACCAAATAAATAACAAGACTTTATATAGTCAACGTGGTCTCTTTTAAGAATATTAATTTCTCGATTAATTTCTCTTTCATATATTAGTTTCTCTTATATAATATTAACGTTATACTTAAAAATCGATGACTAAAAAAATCAATATTATTTTATCCGTGTTTTCTCCTTTATAACTATGCTAAAATCAAATAAAGTCAGAGTTCTTGTTTCAACATTTAAATCCAATGAGTTTTATCTTTCGTAGATGTTTAGATAAATAGACCTAATTATTTCATTTGTTCGAAAATTGCTTGCTTCATTCTACAGCGTTACTTGAAGAAAATGCTGAGAATACAAAAAAAAATGGTGTTATCAACATAATTATAACCGCTGAATAACCGTTCACACAGAAGAAAAGCTTAACATTATAATAATAAGAAGTATAATGTCTTTTATATATGCTTGAACTACTAACACAAGCAAAAGTTGTTTTGTACTTACTACTTAGGCATAGGCAATTAAATAAGAATATATACTGCTTATGTTATTTAATTATGAAAGAGCAGATTCAATGAGATCCTATGTAGCATCATGGAATTGTTATTAACAGTATTGCAATTAAGCATCTTCAACATCACAATGAAATAATGCTATGTCATTATATAGAACACACAAGTATATAATTATGACGATAATGCAGGCATAACAGAAATTTAGTATTGATATATAACATCCGAAAATCAGTCAATATCATTTAGGAAATCATAAAGAATATTATTAGTTGCTAAATTTTTAAATAATTTCCGAGACTTAAAAACGTATGTACGTAGGAATTAAAAATAACGCATGTTTTTGTGATGCTCGTCGTCCATTAGCAAAGTCGCACCCTGTGTCCCATGCTAAGAAAGTTTGGGAATTTATAAACGAATAAAAGAAATTATGTAATCCTTCAATATAAGTTAGAAATTTACAGAAATGAGAATTTTTACTTTCGTATTTCATTATTTTCTTCTTTTGATTTTCTCCTTCTCTTTGGGATACTAAGGACGATCTCCTTTCATGCTATGCCACAAATCACAATATTTGCTATTGGAGAATTAGGAAGAAACGGTGCTAATTATACCAAATTTGTTTATAAAAAATCTTTGGGTTTTCGTAAAATCAAGGGATTGTTTTTTTAAGGTGGTAACCCTATGTAGCTAAACTATCCAGAGAAAACACGAATTGCGAAATAACTCGCTGATGCGCAGAATCAACAATCAGCAGGTAAGATCAAACTTTTCAAATACTGCGGTTCAACCACGTTTTAGATGATGATTATATAAGAAAGATCCTGGCATATTTTTTAGTAACGTGCTACATAAATCAGCAATAATCTTCATTAACTGAATTACTTATTATATTAGCAGATTTAAAAAAAAAATACTGAATATATTATTGGATCATGACTATACTTGACATTCAAAATTTACTACCATAATCATGACATTAAGTTATTAAAATTTACGCGGAAACGTATAGGTATCGAAAATTATGGGTTCAATGCTCTCACTGATTTTGATGTACTCAATTTGTCATTCCAAATGTCCAACTCAATTTGAGGAAATAAAGGTTTGTACAAGGCAATGTCAATATAATACGGCATACATAATGTCAGTAATTAAATAGTCTATATATTTTATAAACACATTCTAAATTTGTAAAATTAGATCATGGTGAAAGAAGATTTTCTTTCACCGTGAATTAGATTTATTATTTCGTCAATCATATTTCTAATCTTTTCTCAGTATTTCAAAAGTATATATTCACACAGTCTTTTCCTCATTACTAATTAAAATTCGAGCTATAAGGAAAACATTTTTGAAAACAGTAAGCTGCGGGGAAATTTTCATGACTCTAATTCCTGCAATGGGAGATTTTCCAAAACGATAGTTCAGGAACAAGCCGCAGTGGCCGGCGGTGTCGCATGGGACAACACAGTCC
>JAQIWE010003346.1:0-11916 GCA_034698565.1 Campodea plusiochaeta | reverse complement strand
TGAAAAATATGATTTAAACAGTGTAGAGGTTATCGGATTGTACATTGGCGCCAGAGGAACTATTACAAATTTCTTCACGGAGAAATTTATAACAAGATTTGGCCTGCAAAAGAAACTGGTTCAAGACATTGTCATGAGCGTGCTGAAGGACTCCATCCACATTCTGCACAAAGATATCTATTCCAAAACAAAAATCTAATCTAAAATATTTTATTGTAACTAATCTGATATTGTTATTCTGTGGCATCTGTCAATTTACTCTATGTAAACAAAGTATGTATAAATAAAAATATATATCATCATCCTACCCATACAAAGAAGTTCATCCCGGGACTCCATCCACGAAAATCTTCCACATCTGACCCCCCTTCTCCCCCTCCTGTTTCCCGTTGGTTCGTAGCATGGTAACGACAGATAGCTTAGATTTTGTCCTCTTTTTTCCTTCACTGGGATGGTTACTGCTATGACTCAGGTTACAGCTGAGAGAGAACAAGAAGAGAAAGGGAACTATAGCCGTGTAGAGAAGAGAAGAGGTGGATTAAACACTCCAGTTTTGGGGGAGTGGGGGGACGGATGGAGGAGGGGGAGAGAAATTGCGATGATGTTGTTTTTCTGCTTGCGACGGAGTAGTCTTGGTAACGGGATGACTTATTTTTGGTACGGTTATAGTCGGAGATTCGCAGGAGAATGGGTCAGGTTACGTTAGGTTTAATAATGTCATAGGTTTTGTTGAATACAACGGTTGTTTCGTAAGAGATATTTGGTAATTTGTTATTAATACCAGAATAAACTGTGATATCAAAAAATATATTTCAAAATTATTTTTTTACTTGAAGAATTCAAGAACCTATTTAAATAATGATTTGGAAATCCTTAAACTGATACGTTATATAACTTTTAATTATATAACTATAATTTTTATTCTAAAACTATAAATTCCACTGTTATGAAGTATTTATGTTAAAAAGAGTAACCAGAAAATGACATATATTATTTAGTAAAGTATCAAAATAAATAGATTGTTCGAGAATTTGCCATGAACAACAGTAAAAAGGATCCAAGAAGAACTATTATGGACATTTTAATATTACTGTTTTCTTTAAAAATTACTGACTGTTGACAAAATCTTTTTTTTTTTTCTGATCTGAAAACTCAAAATAAAATATCGATTCTTCAAAAATAAAACTACATCACTGTAACCATGAACCAGCAATATTTTACCATCATAAAATTGATTCTAAATTGCGTTATCTCCTACACTTAAATAACATTACACAATAACTTCAGAACAGGAAATGGCAAATGGGGAATACGTGCGTTCAATCCTCGCAGCCTTGGAAATAAAAAGAAACTGAAAACATTTTTTCCTATTCACGTAAATTTCCTCTGTGCCTTCATGGTTTTTCAGAATTAGATGTTAATTCTATACAGATTCTTGAAGACGTATCTATTTCGCTTGGAAGTTGGAATAATATAAAGTATGTAGAATACAATACTACTAGGAGAATAATAATAATCGAAGTACATAGAGTAATTTTTATTCACAATTACCGGTACCATAAAATGTCAGTTAGGTAGTATTTTTATTATTTTAATTCCAAATTTTTCCATTATAAGAATATACTGTATATTATTAATTCTAATTTAAAATTGAAAAGAAATAATTGCATTGTGTACAAATTTATTGCGAAATAAATTCGAACTATATCCAGGCCAGTTGTCATAATTATATTAATGAAAAAAAGAAGTTCTCTATTTATTTCTACCTAATTTCAGATATATTAATTAATATCTCTTATAAATACTTTGATTATAAAGACCATTTTTATAATTTGCAAATGAGTCTCCTGTGATCATACCTGAAATTAACCGATTACCCTGCAAGCCTGCAAAAAAATTAAGTTTATTATAACCTCCCCCACCCGAGAAAAACTGCCACCTCCCCAGCCCGTGCCTATATATAACCCATCACCCATTCAACCCGCAGAAACCCGTACTCCGTCCAAACGTGACTTTCCCTCGCCACTCTCTGAATAAGAAACTTGTCACATGCTGTCCTGCTCTCTTCCACTTGGCAGTTCTAGGGGGGAGTGGGGGGATGAAACTTCACCCCATCCCTCCCCCGGGGTCTCAGTGGTGAGCCTCTATCGCTTCGAAGGCTCCGGCGAAGCGCCAAGAGAAGGACGAGTGAGATAGAGTTCAGTATCAGGGGTGGGTAAACTGGTGAAGTTTCGTCTTCATCCCTGCTTTCGAATCAGTTATTTGCTATAGGATGTTTTTCGAAGAACGGAGTTCACTTCGAGTAAATTTATGCTGACTCATGAAGCATCATGATCTTACTCTAATTTCTTTTATAAATTTATTCTGAACAGCTATTTATTTCTGTCTTCCTGATCTGCTATTCATAATGTTCACCAATACGTTATTAAAATTATTTTTCATTATACAAACTAGTAATTTTGAATAAATAATCTTTTTATGAATCTAATTAACATCTGAAAATTGCTAAAGATTTGGTTCAGTAGTTTTCGAGAAATAAATTTTTGTATTTCGTTAAATCCGTATCTTATAACATGTTGGAGGATACATTTGTCCCACAGCATGATATAAGATCTATAAGATAGGAATTTAGCTTTTTATAAAAATTAATTTCTCAGAAACTACTGAACCAAATCGTTAGAAATTTTCAGAAGTTATTTAGATTCATAAAGATATAATTTACTCAAAATTACAAATTTCTGTGTTCCAAAATAAGAAAGTGCGATGTCGATGTCGACTACCCTTTCTGTAAGTGAACATTATCAATTGACAAAACCAGAGTTATGGTTTTACAGTTTTCAGGAAACAGTAATAATTATATTGAAGACTAACACTTATAAATGTTAACTTAGGAGTTTAGATTGTGGAAAATATTATTCTCTAAAAATAATCGATGTTCTTCTGACCACTCGCTATTAACGTCGTTATATAACCTTAGTAACATTATCTAGATCGGCCTTTCCTTAAAAATCACAAAGTAGTCCCAAGTGAATTCCTATACATTTAAATCTGACGAGATTCTGAAGAAGGTCTAACGCAAAAATTCAGGAATACGAAGCACATAAGATATTTGCAAACCAGAATTATATTAAATCAACCAGAACCTTTCTCAAACTTTACTAGTTTCGACAGGATACCCATCAGCCGAAACCTTTACGCCAGGCCAGTAATCTAGGTAATTATCATCATCCTAAACCCTGAGTTTTCCGCCAGAGCATCATTTCCGTCCACCCCTTCTTCTCCCGTTGTTGATGTGGACGATGGTGGTATGGCGTGAGAGTGAGAAGAGAGGGGGTGGGGTGGGAGGGGGGTGGAAAATGATTCGCCTGTTGAATTTCCGTCTTCTCTGCTGTATAGTTTTCAGCTGCAGATGCGCTACTTTGCTCATCATTAATACCGAAAAGAAATAATACCCTACTTTACTCCCTATGTGGATGTACGGTGAAGTTCGCTTGATGAGGATTCGCGGTGGGAGTGAACAGAGAGTTTTTTTTTGTGGTATTGTCATTATTTTTATTCGAGGAGGAGAATTTTAGGGAGGTCATTTTGCTGGGAGAGGTGTTTGAAATTTGTATGGTGTTCAGGTTTTGTTATTACGTATATTTTGCAAATGAGATAAACTATTATGAAAAGAAAAGTAAGATTGTCGAATTCACAAATACTGAGAAGAAGAACGGGATCAGGTTGATAATAATCAATCACTAATCACAATTCGTAAAATCACAATTCTCTTTTAAACAAATATGGTGATTAGTGATTTTTGTGTTTGATTACTATGAAAACATTCTTATTATTATAATGGGATAATGATTTCTGCACATAATATTATTTTTCTTTATAGATACTACTGAAGTATTGTACAGTGGCACACGTATAAATAATTATTGTGTCTACAAAAACAGAAATCAATTTCATTGCAATTATACCGGTAGTCGTAAACGGTAGACGTATAATTATATCGGTAGACCTTTTATTTATACGATGAAATTACATAAATGATCAGAATTACATAATAAATTATTAAAAATTTATTATCATTTACTAACAGAGTACTGGGTTGAGAGAAACCGAAAGAAAACTTGTAATGAACTCATTATTTTCCTAATATTATAAAGTTTCCTAATAAATTTATCTTTGTGATTCATACATACTTATTTTAATTGTAGGATTACGTGTCATCAAATATATTTAGCTTAAATAAATTTACAAACCCTCCAAAAATAAATTTGCATTCCTAACTAAAAACTCTCAACCGAAAAATATATACACAGATAACCACACCAAAATCCACGTTTAAACCCTCACATTTTAATTACCTCTAACTATACCCGAGAACCCCGTGGGTATGTATCATAGGACCTTGGGGCCATACCCATCCACCCCTATAATAATGACGTCAGAGGTGTACACAGTGAACCTAACTCGGTGTGGCGCGATAGAACTCATTAGTCCATCTGGGTAGAGGGGGGCAAGGGGGGTATTTTCCCTTCGGGGGGAGTTAAAGCCACCTCCGCTGATCGATCCCTCCCTCCCCCACCCCCCTTCACATCGATTGGGGTTGTGAGGGCGGATTGGGGGTGATCTTCATGGGAAATCAGTGGCGAAGGGAGCAAATGAAGTTTTTAGGGGTTATGACGAGAGGTGACGATATATATTTCGGTAAATTAAATTTAATTAATGTTGAAGTTAATTGAGTGATTTGGGGGATACAGTATAAATATTTTTTTTCTGATTATTGTCTATAATGTGATTTGTTTTTACTCTAATATTATTGTGATACTCTTTAATTGTGGAAATTGTGGATAAAGTTCAATGTTATCTGGGCACGGTGTGGGAATTCTTACCATTTTTCTTGAAAATTTTAGGAATCCTCAACTACTTATTCTCATCCTTTTCTTTTTCTCTCTCGATTTCTCTAATTGATTTTTTCTGGAATATTTTTTGTGTTTAACTATAATTATTATTTTCGGATCTACAGTAGTATGTCTATTGGGTGATTTTCTAAATAAAAGAATTTAGAACATTACATCAGAATTAATTTCAATTTTCACTTATATCTACGAATAATATTTTCCTCCTTCTTATTAATCGACACGGGTGCTAAGTACATTATTTCGTTTAGTTTATTGTAAGTTTATATATACTTAAGTTGACAAGTAATATAGTTGGTAAGTAATATACAATGTTGATGATATAAAATCACAGATAATTTTTTACGGTTTCAAAAATTCTTTTTTACAGTTTCAAAAATTGGTATCTACGTATTTATATGATGTAGGAACTATCTGGGTAAATTTTGTACAATAATAAACGCATTCAACACACAAAATAAAAAAATATTCCAACATAGAAAACAACAATACTAGTATTTTCATGTGAACAAGCTCTCTTTACGCGAAGGTTATATTTTTTTATGAAACGAAGAAAAAACATAGTTTGTATTATTTCCTTCCAACAAACAGTATAGTTTCATTGTGAAGTTTTGCAATGTGTGCCAAGTGAACGTTAAGACTTTGGCTACACCAATGCACCATAACAATGCGTTACGTCATTACTCTACGTCTGGGACACTCACGCACATTGATGAAGAAGAAGCATGCTCTACGTGGAAGAATAGGATTTTAGAGTATCCTTAGTTGTTTAAAATTTATGAAATGTGTGTATAATAGGTTCTAATTCTTAATGTATTCATATTTATTTTTGTCGATTTTCATCTCCGTTATCCAAAATGTAAGATATCGACCTATGTCGAATTATTTATCGAAACAAAGTTCGAGCAAACTGTGATACAGGTTACATTATCACCTCTTTTAATTCTGTCACTGGAATTTGGAAACCAGTATTTCTTTATACAAAGAAAATTTATCTCATATTGTATTCTGTAGATTATAATAGGGAATATTCCAGGCTTTCATTTAAGAAGTGACTAACTCGTAAGTAAAAAAAAATATTTTTTATGAGTTTTTACACCACAAAATCACCAAAATTATATCGAAGTTTATGCAATGCCTCCGTTTATATTTTTTCAGACATTGTATTCTATCCATACTAAATAACATAAAATTATAAACTTCGAGATAACCAGAAAATAAAATTAACGTGAAAACAAAATCATAATTATAAATAAAAATCGAGTTTTAACCAATAAAATAAATGAATTCCTATCTTACCTTGTTGTTGAAATTAGTTGTGGGTACGTAAAGTACGGGGTATGGTCCTGGCCCTTCGTCTTCTCCAGGGTCAGCAGTGGGTGAATTCAAACGAAATCCCTTGGCTTTCACCCAAAACCTAACAAACATACAAATTTTATCAATTATTAAAACATACAAACAACTCACTCACTCAGTGTGTTCCGGAGAGGGTCGTCAATACGCAAGAATTTTGGATTAGTCACGATGATTTCGGTGGACGTTCTACATATATGGGGAAGCAGTAATTTGGGAAATGTTTCGTATTAAGAAATGAAGTTTTGCACATCGTATCAAACGTTGATAAAATTTAAAGGGTTACCTGCAGATAATGAATTTCCCCTTTTCTGTGACTTTCTTGTACCTTATATTATCAAAGAATTTTTGCAAAAAGTTTGAAATTTTTTGACCCAACGGATCAAGAGATATTTCTGATTATATAGTCGATAGATTGTCCACAAGATAGTACAAACCGACCTGCTTAATTTCGCTCCCTTGCGAAAATATGCAAATTATACGCTGAAAACCACATATCAGAACACATATCTGTTAAGTAGTAGCAAAACTGACTTAAAAATAATACAGATTAATCATTTTATTCATATATCAGTAGTTGTCTTGTTTTTGGCCACGCAAAACGTACAGCTTATTTTCTTGCATTTTCTAAGGTGAATATCTCCACAACCGCTGATTTTTGGGAGGTAAGAAAAATAATATGAGTTATTTATATCAAGAAGACTAATATTATATTACCGGTATAATATCAGAAAAGTCAATTTAGCTGCAAGTAACCCTTTAAAAAACGGATCCCTGCAGTCTATTTTATTGTTCGGCGCCTACTGAACTCTAGCACAGCGAAGCGATCTCTCCTCGCAGACCTGAGCTTAGTATAAAACATTCACAGTCAGTAAGGATCCCGTTACTTTTGTGAAAAACGTCTTAATAAAAGTATCAGAGGAATATTACATAGGTTGAATTAACAGTCATTCCAGTCAAATAATCTTTTGGAAGTTAAATTTTTACTGATATTTAAATTGGAAGTATGAAGGTAAGTTCGAAAATATTACTAATATATTGTTGAAGAAAGAAGAATGCTGTAGTCAGTGTCTTTAATAAAAAAAACTGCATTTATATGAAAACTAAAGATAAATCTAAATATTCTATATTGTTCCATTTGGTAAGTCGAGTTGTTTCAGTATAAACTATACAGATGCAAAAGTTCTGTATCTAGTATCTAATATCTGTATCTAGTATCTGTATCTAGATAAAGACCAAATTTTGTTTGAACTTGCGATGAACAGCACAGTTTTCAGTATCAAAATGAAGTGATATTGGAGTGACCTATCTCTTCTTTAAGAGCGAAAGTGAACTCAATTAAATATATCTTTCAACCGTTTTGACGACAACTCAGTTGGTGAAAAGCTTCTAGCAGAAGAAATATCGATTCATTTTTCCGAATGGACTGATAGTATAGCCTCTTATAGCGTTATGAATGAAAGTGAACGCTGATGTAAAGCAAATAGTTTAGTCTGAGTTAACTCTGTAAATTTGATTGTCAGTTAAAGGGGTATTTTTTTCCTGCCGGAAGCCATCTTTTCCAACACAGCTTAACGGTCTCTCAAGAAAGTGTGTACAATAGAGAACAAAGAAAGCAAAACGGGATATGCGTATTAGAAAAGATGGCTTCCCGCTGAAATAAAAATATAGGTTTAATAAGTTAGATTAGTTTTCAGCTAAAGTAATTGAACGCATCCAATAAGAAATTGAAAATTCAAAAGATGAAATTAAAATGCTACAGAGATAACTTCTTGTTTATACATATATTATATTTACGAAACAGTAAAATGTTTTAATTTTTCGGATTAAGTATTTTAAGAATATATTAGAAATGAATTTTATCAACAACATCACAACAGAAACTATATAGTGTGTGACAAATTTTGTAACTTACAATCATATTATTTTTGAATATTACAAAAAAAATTAAATTAAATAACAATATCTATTTTAATTACCAGTAAACAAATTATGACTTCTAAACCAACAAAACTAATAAACTTGTGCTGATGGACAGATACAGTAAAATATATAAATTTTCCAAACTTCACATTCAAATAGACATATCTACGTCAAATCTCGTTTGAAATGTCCCATATCTACATTTGCGAGTTAAAATATGAAAAGTAAATTCTCATATTAATAACTCCTAAATTGTTCTGCTGACAGTCAATATTACTATCTTCTTCCATTCATCATTACTCAAGTGAAGTCATCTTTTATACAATAACTGTCAAAACTTTCAAAATCACTTTTCATACACCAAATTCAATTGCATATGACAAAGCGATTTTTCACGCGTTCCCTCAAGTAAAATTGGAAGCAAGGAATCAACAGAAAATGTGATATTCGAGTCGCTTGCTCAGATATTCAGTTGACGCCGTGTGGGTTCGCAGGTTTACGACAGACACCGAAGAGAATAAGTAGCGTCTTTACGCCGGTCAAACAGTTAAGAAGTATTGTAACAAATGGCATAATATGGTAAAATGTGGTCAATATTTTAATAATAATAATAAAGTATTTTACTTGTCTTTTTTTATACTTCAGATCAAGAAATTTGACAGGAAAAAATTATTTATTCAAATTAATTTCCAGAAAGTTAAAATTTCCAGAAAGTTAGTCTAATTTTAATTCGCTAGCAATATTATTAAAGATTTACAATTTCTTATTGTACATTGTTTGTTTCCTTTAGCGTTTAATCTGCCCTTTCTTCTAGATGCTGATTTATTTATACTGCGACAGAAATCAATGAAAGACTTTCATGAATGTCGACCAGATTACTTCATGCATTTTTTTCTGTCATAAAAACCTATTTTATATATTTTCACAGATGTAAAACTAAATACAGGTCAATGTACTTATGTACTTGTTTCCTGTACCTCAGCTGTTGAAAATCCAAGTGGCAATAGCCAATCGGTACTTTGATTGAAAATATGACGTGCTTCTCAAATTCTAAAGTTGAGCAAGTTGTTACTAAGTTACATTTTTTAAGTCACTTTCCTGTATAATTTGACTTTAACTAATATCTAGACCTAAAACTCATCTATTTAAAAAATTTACTCAAATTTCCATTCACAAAAAACACAATTCTCCTGCCGCCACCAAAACGAAATCCATTCTCCCACAGCCGCCGAGAGACTGACTGATCGGCGGAACAGCGGAGAAGAGCTTTGTGTGATATGTTTCTTATACATGAGTATCCAAGAGATCTTAAAATCCTCTTATATTGTTGGTCCAAAAGTAACGTCACAGCTGTGTTCCAGAAGATCTATAATTTAAGGGTGTTTGTGGAAAACTACACGTAGAGGGGGTGGTATAAGGGGCCAGGGGTAGTGGGGGTTTGAAAGAGCGGAAGTACAACTTACTTGTGGGAAATTCTCAGGGGTAGAAAACAGTACACACGACTGCAGTGCTTTTCGTAGATTGCTAAAATAAAATATAAATATGTTGAATGAAATCTGCCCTTTTGCTTAGTTAGTAGTAGAGAGCTAATACGTATATATTGCGTAGAGAGAGAGAGTACTGTATATATATTCGTTTTAGACTTTACGTTTATTATTTTTAGATGCGTGGTTTCAAGGTGTTTGCATTTGCGAAAGCGTGTGGTATTAAAATCTGGAATTACAGTGCTGTTTTGTAGAAACTTGTAAAATTAGTTTTCAATGTTGAGTTTTTCAACGCAGACAAATTCAATAAGTTAAAAGAAATATTCACTACCCTGCAGAAATTATACTTTTTTATGTTGGGTAGCGAAAACAAATCTCGTAGTATCCCGACGTGCATCAAAATAGTTTGAAAATCACAGCTGTACTGTTCAACCAGATTTTAAATATTAATAAAAAGAGAATTAATGTATTTATCAAAATTTATAAATTCGTCAATTTCATTAAATCTAGGTGCCAGCTCCATTTATATAAAAAATGCTCTCGTTTTTTTGTTTTTACAATTGCAATGATTGTACGAAAGGAATCCTGAGCCATGTTTGCAGAGCAGCTTATAATAATTATGTATAGGAAAAGTTTAGTTATGAAGCATGCGATATTTTTCTTCGTGTTAAAACATACCCACTCTATACATTTAAAATTCACCATTTCGTTTTGTTGAGTACACCATTATAAGTAAACTAGAAAACATGAAAATAAAGCATATAATACGTCATTATTTGAGAACGTAATAAAGTCATCAGTTTATACTATATAATACGTATGTCTTTGAAAGAATTTAGCAGAAGTTGAAATAGAGTTTTACAAAGAACAATAGAGCATAATTTTATAATGATGGTGAATTCTATTCTTTAAGTCGTGCACGTAATAACACAATTTTCTAGTTGACAGAAATAAAAGCTTGCTCAATTATTTCAAGCCCGGAGTTAAAATGTATAATGTTATATTAATTTCGCACGAACTTCTATCTTACTGTATGTAGGAGTAGCGTGTTTAAATGACGTTATTTTCTCTGTTATTTTCATCAACAGTCGGAAATGTTTGAAGATAATTAAGTAGAGCTCTGATATTTTTATCTTAAGAAATGTGAAACATTTATTAAGAATTATTGTTTCTCTTTACTAAGACTAAATGGATTTTACATTCACTAAACATATATACAATGTATTCGTAAACTATTAAAATGTCTCCGTAAAAAATGTATTTTGCTCCAGAACTTCCTGAAAGGAAAAAATTGCACATGCAAAACGTAAAGCAGGATACGATAAACAAATAGAAAAGGAAGAAAAATAATTGAAGGAAACATAATTTCTTTCGCTCACTATACCGTCTAGACTGCAGTTTTTTCACTTTGAACTCGTTAACAATATATTATGATTTTTCAAATTTAAGGATGAAATATTATTTGATTGGAATTTTTTCTGGTGTCATTTTGTTAATAGAATATCAATAGATTATGGAGTAACTTATACACCACTATTGTTTACAAAACGTGCAATATTTCATTAATTATACATTTTTATGTCATCAGATAAATTGAAAACAATATTGGTGTTTAAGTTACTGTGCCATCTATTGATATTCCTTCTTAAACTTTCCATGTTGGCAGTATCTATTGCAGTAGAGTTGTATCTCTACATTAAACTAGCTTTTAAAACTAAGTTAATGTAATTTATTATAGTGTACGTAACATGCTTAAAGCTAAAAAGCAAAATCTAACTTTCATGTAGTATGGTGACTTTCTGTTCAAAACGTTCCTTATATATTTCTTCAGCAGATATTTTCAAATAAATTATATAAGCATCGTTCAGATGATCACATAATTTTCATCTGACTGAAACAGTATCAGTAAAGTCCTGAAGCAATTTGTTGTTGTATTTCAAATTGTGAAATAATTCTCTTCTATTTCATTTTTGTATAATAACTTTTTTTTACATTTTAAATTTCCTGTCGAACTTCTTTTTTCTATGAGATAGATCAGTCGCCAACTCTAGGTACGGTCAAACCCGGGAGAAATAAAGCGACGTCGAGACAGTCCCGTTCCTGCTGAGATATTTCAAAACTAAACTGTCAAAACTGTATTGTACTATTGTTCATTAAAATAATATGAATTTGGTCTTCGTATTTAGTTACTGTCTCTACAGAAAAAAAGACCTCATAATATATTTTACTGTAATGTGTAAGCTTAT
>JAQIWE010003345.1:0-11916 GCA_034698565.1 Campodea plusiochaeta | reverse complement strand
CTATAACGTCACAGACGTCATAATGACCTACAATGTCCAAATACTGACGTCATAATGACGACACCTTGCTGCTTGGGATGCTTCAGTACAAAAAGTCAATTGAAGTCGAAGTGATTTATATTTTGAAATTCGATTTAAAGACATTAAAAAAATGGCGGTAAAAGATGTTCGCGGGAATTTTCCATGTTTTCAATAAATCTTTAGACATTTTCCGCTGCCAAAATTACAATAAATCACTTTTTTCAGCTCTGTCAACGCAAATAGTGTATAAACATGTCATAAAGTTTGCGTATTTACCAGAGCGAAAACGCATTTGAAAGTATTTGATTCCAAAAACTTTCAGTGTGGCCCTCGTAATCATGCTGAAATATCGCCCCTAGATACTTAAAAGACGAGACACGCTCGATTTTGTCTTTTTCTTCAGGAGTTGTTCGATATCGGGTTTCTCTTTTCTCAGCATGAATAGCATAGTTTTGGTTTTCATGTTGTTTAAATTGACTGCATATTTACGTAAGATTTAGGAAATTTCGTTTTGTAACGTTTTTGTAAGAATCCCTAGGTTCTAGCTGTGATTTGCCAACGAATAATGTGAAAAAATGTCAATAACACCATATTTATTGACAATGCAGTGCCGCATATATTTTACCAAGTAAGAAGTTACAAAAATGACTAACCTTTGCCAGGGCCGTTTTACGGATCTACGAGGCCCCTGGCGCTAACAGTCTTGGAGGCCCCTGTAAGAGGTATATTCATAATGTAAATTGGGGGAGCCGGAGATAAGAAACCGTTCGCGAAGTAGGCCTACCACCATGTTTTACGAGTGCGAATAATTTTTTTTTTAAATTACAGTATAAAATAATTATAGTTATTTTAGACCATTTTTTGTAAAACATTGGCCTTTTTTAATATTTTCCAGATTTTCGACAGCATTATTCTTCAATTTTCTATTTTTATAGAACAAATACTTGTTTCTCATTACTCTTTAAATTATTGCCTTTTGTTATTCAAATATCATTAAAGGGTTACTTGCAGATAATGAATTTCCGGTTTTCTGTGATTTTCTTGTACCATATATTATTAAAGAATTTTTACAAAAAGTTTGACATTTTTTGACCCAACGGATCAAGAGATGTTTCTGTTTATATAGTTGATAGATTTTCCACAAGGTAGCACAAATCGACCAGCTTAATTTCGCTGCCTTGCGCAAAAAGCAAAACTGACTTAAAAATAATGCAAATTAATAATTTTATTCACATATTAGCAGTTGTCTTGTTTTGAGCCACGCTTGCTCCGCTACCTTACAGCTTATTTTCTTGCATTTACAAAAGTGAATAACTTCGCAACCTGTGATTTTTGGAATTTAAGAAATATGAGTTATTTTTATCAAGAAGACTAATATTATGTTATAATATCAGAAAAGTCAAGTTAGCTGCAGGCAACCCTTTAAGGATTTAATACAGAAACTCTCATATACTTTTGCATTATTACAGTTATAGAAACTAATTTATAAATACGTCATCATTCTGTTCATGTTGGTTGCAATATCTCTAAACTGATTTGATTCTGCACTTGACATTTCCAATAATTAAACATTCTCTGATTGATTATCACCATATTTCATCCAATATTCCAATACTATAGGAAGGGTTAATTGCCAAATGCCAATTACAGAAATCATTATCCATGTTTTCTTTCGATTTTCTGTTATCGAAATTATTAATGGCTTCCATTAAAAATATACGTTTCAAAGGAACAGTTTCGATGATTTAATTAATCATGTTCAAACTTCCTATATCTGTTGTTGAAATGTGCAGTTGATGTCTTGCGTCAGAAAGAAATGATAAAAAAAAAATCAGTTTTAAGTCTTGATTGGTAACATCCATTTCTAAAATTCCTGAACAAAACCAGCTAATGTTATATAACATCTTTTTAATGTTAGTTGTTGTTCCTACAACAAAACTGACAACACCATTGGAAAATTCATAATTTTTACTATAATAAGTTTGCAGTTTAAACCAATATCCTAAAATTAATAATTCAAAAGTTATTTAGGTGGTGCGGGAATTGTATAACAGGATGAATGGAAAGAGAATAAAATGAGGTGTATTTAGGTCTACATGAAAATATTTTAAAGAATTGCAGAATATATAACTAGCAGCACAAAAACCTTTACGAACTCGTAGTCTGCTTGAATTTAAAAGATACATAAAATTTCCTTGTTTTCCACAGAGTAGACGATTGGAAGGGTTTCTGAACCATTATTTTCACTAACTTATTAGTGTTTCCCATGAGAAATTGATCAATCTGTGAATGCATCAACTTGATTTACATAAGATAGTAAGAATAAGATAATGGCATTCCTGCTGTACACCTAAACAATACGTTTAATGTGATGAAATGCTCAATAATATAATGAAAGTTTGCTTCCCACTGTTGAATAATCTCAACTCTTTGTCTCCGTGTATACTCCAAACTCTAAACAATGGCGTCTTATTGCAGATGGATGCCATGATTTGTACGGCCGATCTCCCACATGGGAATCTACCGCTGGTAATATAGACAACTCGAGAAACTCGTCGAGAGGTAAGTAATCATTTTTTATCCTATTGTTATATTTCCCCGTTTTGTCCTTTAATTAAATGAGCGGCGTCCTCATTAAATATGCTTCTCGCATTTCAACGTCTTATTGCTGCTGTACGGTGCTGTCACTTAGCGGGAAAACTTGGAGATTTATGGAACGAAAAGATTTAATTGGCTCGTGAAAAGGAATTGAATTATCCCGCGTATGATTGGAGGAAGAATAAATATGAGATCCAATCAGATTTTAATTAATGGAGAACAATTTTGAGGCAATCTCGAGTTTGCTAAAGTTGATTTATTATTCACAAAGTCGATCTAAGTTGAGGTAAAAAGTAATTAGAGTCTGTTCGAGCAGGATTAAAAGTTGTGTAATAAGGGGTACCAGATCATTGTTTATGTAAGCGCAAAGTTGTAAGGTGCAGAAATTACCAAAGACCACTACCTCGCAGCGTTTTAATAGAAAGTTGGCATGAATGTTAATAATATTAATAATGAACTTACTTTAATTTAGATTTGGATAGCTATTGCTTTATAATCAAGATAATTAGAAATTCACTATATGCAGCCAAGAAATGGACCTGCTGTAAATTAATTGCGTTAATACTATTCGAATATATATGGAACACCGCGGGATGTCTTGCTGTCTTTGTGATATGAGAAAAACAAATATTTCGAAATTCAAATATAATATATTTAATCAAACATGTAGTGATCAATATAAGCAAGCATAAAAGACTTATTAGTACCTGACTTATTCATAATAAATAATAAAAATTTCCTATTTTTCTGCAGTATTTTTTTTATTTTATTTACGTCGACAGGAGTTCAGCACTTGGCATCCCTAGATGCTTTATTTCACCAAAGTTTAAAAATTCATACTCATAAAAAAAAAATATAAAAATCTACTTCAATCTCGTCCTATGTAAAGCTATGAGAGCCTCCAGCATAAATTTCATAACCTAACTCATATTCTGTACATAATATACCCACACTTTTTTCTGTACCGAAGCATGAACTTCATATCAGTATCTCGCTGGCTACATGCTAGGAACTAATTAAACAGAGCAGATATATAGGATGAATTATAATTAGGATTTTTAAAAGTAGCTACTTTAATCCTATACAGATAGTATGTTATAATTATGTGGTCAAAAAAATTTCGATAACTGTCATGTTGGATATATCAGTTAACAAAAGGTCGAGGTTAAACGATTTTTTATTTATGGGTTTTTCTGCTATACTAATTAAGTAAATTAAATTGTAGCGTGATAGTAGAGTTACAAATAATTACAATGACTGGGTTCTCAAATAACAAGGAAGCGAGATAATTAATTTAATAATAGGCGAGTTCTAATCATTGAAAGTGTAGGTAGTAAAAGTTCATATAATTATAATAATGTTGGTAATAAAAGGTATAATATGAAGTTATGAACAGCCAAATCATTTGTAGTTACAAAGTAACAGATGAGATAATGAATAAATCATTATATACACTACTGTTCTACATATAAAAAATCAAATTCTGTATAGAAATTTCAAAGAATTTTCGTTTGATGGCTGTCGGTGAAGAGCTTTCACAGCATTCAAAAATGAATTTTCCTCGAAATACTGATTATGTGAAGAAGTTTAGTTGAGTCGAGCATTTTTTCGACCTGATTCCTCTTAGCCGAATCGATATCTTCATGAATGATTTGAGGAAATAAGAAACTCGAAATTTCCGGGTGCCATACTTCAATGGTATATACCAAATTTCAAGTTTACAATGTTCCTTTCGCCATTACTAAAATTGTACAGCTTTAACTTAGAAAAACTATACTTAATTATACCAAATAGGCTAGATTCTCTAACATGAGGTAAAAAAAATCATTATCTAAGTTCAGAGATGGATTAACGGAGGCAAACTTTACAGTAACCTATGATATTTCCCCACCATTAAATTATATTACCAGAATTTAAAAGTTAAATATAGTCTTGAATATCTTGATTCGCGGGTTTTCCGGAATACATTTTTTGAACTTCGGAATACAATATTTTCTTAACTCTAAATCTATTTAACTTTCGAATATCTTACATTTCTTGTTACACCTCAACTCGAACTCGACTTTTATTTTTACTAACTCGCACATCTCATATAATTTCTTTCAATAATTTGTAAACTATCTGTTAACTTTATGTTATACGAATGCGTCATCGTGGGTCGTGGGTTCGAGTCCCACTTGAGCCGAAATTTTTCTTGTTCTTAATTTATTTTCCTATGTAAAGTAGTCAGTTAGTAGCCGATTAATTTTTTCCCCTTGTTTTAGCTTCCTCCCCTGCCCCGCCAGAGTTCGGTGGTACTCGTCGTTTATCCGTTGGTAGTTTGGTTGGTTGGCGACCATCAGAAGAATCAACAATGACGTCATCAGATTCTGGTGGCGACACTAGCGGTGGTAGTGTGAGGAAGAAGAGAAATCTACCCATTGTAAATCCACTAGTGCAAATGCCAACGTGGCCAAGTAAGAGTACGTAGATTTGGAATTTATGTTTTAAGTTTTGTATTATTAATGATTTGGATTTTTGTAGATTTGGATTTTTGTGATGTTAAGTTGGATTAATAAAAGTATTGCATGAAAAGATTCTTTTTAAAGAAAACATCATTGGCATTGTTTACAAAAGCAAATCATAACATTTTTTTTGTAGGCCCTAACTCGAAAAATCAAAATGTTAAATTTCATAAAAGTTTTATAAATGTAATGATATACATTGAGTTTCGTAAGTCGGTTAAATTTGTTCCATTTGAAAATTTGAACATAGTCCCCTTCGCAATCTGAAGTAAAAATGACTTTAGTTATTTTCGTAAGAAATGTTGTACTTTATACAACGAATAAAATGCAAAGATACAGCTTTTTTAAACAACTATTACAATACTAAATGAAGGTAGATTTGGACGAAACAAGCAACATTTTCTATACATATTTAACAACATAACCATTTAATTTTAGTAATAAAAATTAAACAGGATGAGATTGCTCTCGAATTTTCCATTTAAAATATCGAATTCTACATATTTTAAAAGAAAACAACTGCTTCAATTAGTCAATGATTCTCCAGAAAATTTGAAATAGACGATTATTCTTTTTTAATTTTTACGTGTTTGACCATAATTTCTAAACATGAAATAGTATTTTCAACCTGAAACTATCATTTTAAAGAGCTGAAAAAGACGATTCCAGTGGTGTATAACATGACCATTTTTGACCTTCGATGGAATTTAAAAATGATAAAATAAATTTTAGAGCTTGGGTTGCTAAAAATGGCAACCACCCATTTTCACTTGTTGCCAAAAAGGGATGTTCTGTTGCCAATTATACTCTGTATTCGATCTTAAGAACTCAAATCTATTAACTCTTCAAAGTTGTTTTGACAGTAACCCCATTGTTGTCCACTTGTTTGGGTGATTCAAATTCTCTATTTTCTATACACATCGCAAGAAAGTCAAAGAATTTAAACAGACTAACAAGGGATTATCAGTTGGCGGCTGTCAGAAACACCCTTGATGGGTTAAACTTTAGGGTTCTTATGATTGAAAATAGAGTATAATTTATTCAGAAGTTCAGTAATCTAACTTTGTTGTGGGAATAACTGGAAACCAAAGTATATGCAGTACAGAATATCAGTGATTGCAATCAATATTAAATTTAATGCATTAAGGTATTGATCTGAAGTATTGTGAGTTATTGACAGTATTTCTAAGGCCTTTGCCAACTACTATTAAATTTTGCCATTTTGGGGTATTTTTAAGGACTTTGATCTTTGATTTAACATCTGATAATTATTGTAATAAAATACCCTTTGATATTTAATTAATATTGTGAGATCTGCTGTGAAAACATAATCATTTCAATACTAATTCCCTTCCAGTTTCCCTGACATAGAAGTTCGTTCCTGCGCTGTTCAATGGCTGAATGAAGTAACAGACGACATGCTAGTAGACCTTCTGCCACAACTAGTTGAAGCACTAAAACACGAAGCTTACGAACCATCTGCTCTCGCTAAATTCCTCCTAAGAAGATCCCTGGCATCACCTAGGTTACAACATCACCTCTATTGGTTACTGGCCTCTTTGCTCCCCGGTAATGATTCTGTCTTTCGTATAGTCGATGGTCCGTTATTAAATAAGAGTTCTAGTAAGTACTTTGTTTTTTTGTCAAAGGGTTTATCTATCCCTTTTTTCACACACTTCTCAGCTATATATTATCAGTGTGCTTTCTATTTTCTGTGGATTCTTCACTTGAGCTTTACGAATGACTTGTAAGTAGAATTGGAAGTTTCAGGGACTATGAACCAGGGTTGGCAAATAAAAGCAGGACTGATTTAAACCAGGGGGGATTAAATTGATTTAATCCTTTTGAAATTGTCTACTTTTAACGCTAATGGCTAAAATCAATTGTAATTTTCAAAATTTTATGCAATTAGAAAAACAATAAAAAATTTATAAAATATTTTTCATTTCAAACCTAACACTAAAAATAATTACCTTCATTGTAAAGTTATCTTCTTGAAAATGTTATTTGACAATATGTAAGTATTTTTCACAATAATTTGGGAAATAAAAAATCTAAACACCATTAAAATTTTGAAATACTTAAACTAGATTGGAAAAGTCCGGACAAAATTGATAAAAGCCGACTAAAACCAATAAAATCCGACCGAAGTGGACTTTTTCAATATTATCCGGCTTTTTGCCAATCCTGGTATGAACTCTGTAAATATTGTTTTGTTTTAATGTAACTTGAAAGTTAAGTTTTATCAAAGAAAATGGAGTTGATTTCAACAGGTTTATATTTGAAGTTTTTAAATCAGTTGAAGATTTATGATTGAAAAGGGAAATCTTGATTCAATTCGTATAATTTAATCTTCTAACAATGACATGGAAAGACTGTACTGGGACTAAATAAGATTTTTCTAATCCCTGGGCTGCTACTAATAATTATCAGAAATTTAACCAATATCTCCCCAGAATGTTCCTAACTTCCGTTCTGTCACATTTAATTTGTAGGCGTTTTGGAATGTTGCCTACTATCATAAAAGGCATGAACTTTGCTTGTTTATATATGCTACTGACAACTTTTAAACAAATTCTTCGTTTTCACAACTTTCAACATTTATAAGCTTCAGTCTGAATGATAGATTCAGGATATCTGACACTAATATTATATGATTCATTTATAAATGAGTCGATTATAACCACTTTCGAAAGAAAGCATTGAAAATATTCTTGATGCAAAAGCATGATTACTTCATATCTTTAATGATTTCGTAATTTCAACCTTTTTAACATTCTTTAAATTTCCTTTCTGTGTGGTCATTATTATTATGAAATATTTTAATCAAAATTCTTTTTGACATTTATAAAGGGAAACTTGTGACTTCCACATGTACAAAATGAAATACCAAATGCAATGTTTTCATTGAAATTACTCAGTTAACATGATTGGCAATGACCTAAAAATAAAATTGCTAGGCCTACAGTATTTTAAAAACTTTAGTGGTGTACTTTTAGTGAAAGAAGATTGTTTCTTTATCCTTTAGACTACCGTAACATTTTAATGCAGCTTTCTTTATATTAACAATAAATTATGTTACGTTCTTGAAAGCTACCATAACTTTTGGATGCTATCAAATAACAAATAAAGGATATAGGCTACATTACAATGATTTTTATTATTATAAGATACTGTAGGCTAATATTATTATATTTCAAATTCAAATAATTTTAATTAGGAAAAGGTTTAAAGGACATTTTAAGTTTACCTTTTTAAAGGTTTGATGTATTCCTCAATGTTGTGAATGTCTTCAGAAGTGTTTCACTGTTGTAACACTTCCATTTCACTTAGTTTGTGTAAATTTTTGGCAATTTACCTTCTGCCTTCATCAGACTGCTGAAAATTTACACAAACTAAGTGACATGGAAGTGTTACTTCAGTGAAACAGTTCTGAAGACATTAACATTGAGGAATACATCAAACCTCTCCCAAGGACCAAGGTGAGCTAAAAATGTCCTTTAAACCATTTCCTAATGCCATATTCCCTTCCAAACAAACAACCCTTTCTGTTAGATGAAATATTACTGTCAGAAATGGTTACAGGATCTCATGAAGCACTTGTTTGTGATATTTACACCTGTTTTAGCTTATGAATCGAATTATTTTTGAAATATGATGTAAAGGGCAGTCTGTAGAAATATTTTTTTTATCAAAAAGTTGACATTACTCCGTTGATTGTATGATTCCCCATCAGCACTGAAGATATTTGGGTTGCCTACATGTGAGGATAATGCTAGAAAATCTTGAAATTGAAACCAAAACCTATTGCATGTATTCTGTCTGTTGATTTTTTTGTATGAATTGCTTATCGGTTGAGTCTGTAACAATCTTCAAACTTATTAAAATTATTGATTATAAATTAATTCCAATGTAGTGCCATTGGTTTAGTAATCAATAGTCTATACTGTATTATAATGTATTTTAAGGTTCAGGAAGTTGTAATTTGCAGGTTTGTAGGCCTAATAGGCTAAAAGTATAATAAAAGTAAAAAAAATTGAAAGTATAATAAATACCGGTACTTTCAATGGAGTTTAGTTATTTTAGAAATTCACGACCTATAATTAAAATGTAGAAATAAAATTAATTTGAGAGTTCATTATTGAAAATATGACTGTGTATTATACCCTGTATTCGATCTTAGAACCCAAATCGATTAACTCTTCAAAGTTGTTTTGACAGTAAACCCATTGTTGTCCACTTTTTGGGTGGTTCAAATTCTCTGTTTTCTATACATATCGCAAGAAAGTCAAATAATTTTAACAGACTAACAAGGGATTATCAGTTGGCGGAACCTTGTCAGAAGCACCCTTGATGGGTTAAACGGTTAGAGTTCTTATGATTGAATACAGCAGAGTAGAGGTTAACTTATTTTCAAAAGTTCTTCATTATTTTCTACAATGCATAAGTAGTAGGTACAATATATTATTTTCCATACGGATTGTACAAGATATCAGCCTTTATTTTCATTACCCAACAATGCCATATTTTCATTTATTCAATTGCAGATGTACTAATCTATATTAAAAAAACACGACCGAGTTTTTGAACCACTAAATGCATTATTAACAAACTTTTTTTTATCAACATCTGCTTTGCGTAATAATGTCGATCTTGTCTAGCGCCTTTCACTTGATCAAATAATAAAATACATCATAAGTTGTGCTGTTTAAGCTGTTCAAGTGCCACGGTCGGTTATTATTACAAATCGAAAATGGTCGAATATTTTCGTCGAATTCGGTACAAACGGTTGGACGGTGACGATGTAAAAACTTATTTGTACGTTTTTTTCGTCGGATGGTGGCATCGTTTACGACGTTATAAAAGATTCGAATAATAATTTAATAATGGGATATTGTAAAGTAAGTACACAGTGTATTATTATAATTATTATGGACTTTTTACAATGTGATCATGTTCGCGAATATTATTATTTTATTAATAACAGGTTAGTAGGTCGTTTGAGCAGGGAGGAAGGTCGTAAGAGACTCTATATTTTGTTACATGATTTAGCGTTTCGAATTACAATTACGCTTAGTAACGCTCGTAATTTATATTAGGATTATTTAGTATATTATGTTTCGTAATAATTATTCTTACGGAAGATTCGTTCCCTGCGAATGGTGTGATTGTTTTCTTGCTACGAAGGAAGAAATCATTTTGTGGAAAGTCAGAAAGATTTATAGCAATAATTTAAAACGTATTTACACAAGTATATCTTATGGCTATTTTTCTTCTTTATCAAAGTCATAAACCAGGTACCCTCTCTTGAACAGTACTTCATAAACGATTAAACATGTTAAAAGAACATCGAAATAACTATTAAAAAGAACAGCGTCGCAATATAGTATTTCCAAAATCTTACGGACCCAAATCGATTAACCCATTAAGGGTGTTTCTGACATTCCAACAATTGATAGTCCTTTGTTGATTTGTTTGTTTTCTTTGACCAGCCTGCGAATTGTATAGAAAAATGCACAATTTGAACCACCCAAACAAGTGGTCAACAATGGGTTTACCAGTCAAAATAGTTTGAAGACATGACCAGTTTGACTCCGTAAGATTTTGGAAGGAGTATAACTCTCATGCAAGACTCGTAAGATTGATCAAAAAGTACTGATGTTTCTGTTACCGAAGGCTACTCGGATTAAAGTCGACGAGTCGAGTTGACTTTAATTCTAGTCGAGCTCTAGCATTTTACAGAAATAGAGAAAAAATTCCCCATTTTGGTTTCTCACTTGCATCATTTTAGTCCCCGTGTTTTTCCTAAGTATTGCTACTCTCTCTTAAAACTACAGCTACTGCGTTGTAAAAAATAATTAATTCATGTTCTTAGTCTCTCCCCCCTACTACTAAAACCAATCTTAAACCTTCGACCATCACATATTCGATCACCTTATTAATCAAAGTCAACGTCCCTCAGTCATCAGCATACGAAATAAGCTACAAAATGATACAATCAACTTATTCGTTCTTCAAGAACTACTACCGAGGAGTACGAGATTCCACTGAGTTCCGGAATTATGACTTTTGATTTGACACTTGATTCGAGATGTGATGATACCACTTGCATATCCAATGATTCCTTTAGTTTGACTTGTTTACATTGATTCCAACTTTTGGATTGACGTCAGTGATTCCCTTGATTCCAAATGTTCGTATCAGCATAATATATACCGGTATATTTTTTCAAAGTATCCCAACAGAACCGGAATAATCAATATCACCTTATTTCTGTTTCAAGATATTGTTATTCAAATAATTTGATTCCACTTGATAAACGTATACACTTGTTTATAAAATAATATTTCTAATGTGATTTCACTTAAAATTAAATTGATACCCATTGAGTTTACTAAATTTGATTCCAAAATGATTCGGGTATATTATTCTGGGAAGACTTTTTTCCATTTGGTTCGGTAATAACTCCACTTGATTGAGATGATTGATAATTCCATTTGATTCAGTGACGATTCCAGGAAAAATAATCACTGAGAAATTTGTATACTACGAGTTTCTACGATTCAACTGAGGGGTTGCTAACTTCTGCAGTACGGTGTACAATAAGTTTGCAGTACCCCACGCAGTTCTTCCACATTATACCCGCAGTATAGTCCTTCTAAAATCTTACGAACTCAAACTGATTATGTCTTCAAACTATTTTGACGGGTAAACCTATTGTTGTCCACTTGTTTGGGTGGTTCAAATTGTGTATTTTCTATACAATTTGCAGGCTGGTCAAAGAAAACAAATA
>JAQIWE010003344.1:0-11918 GCA_034698565.1 Campodea plusiochaeta | reverse complement strand
GACATTGTATAAATGTTGAAATATTATGATGTTTTAAATCATATTGGCTGCTTTATTACTCCAACTCTTACACTATTGCAATTTTTGCAAATAATTTGTTGCCAAGTAAAATAAAAATTCATGTTGTAAAACTCTTACAACTTTACCATAAGAATAATATATAGTTTACATTCTACATTTTCACGAAAACACGGGCAGAATAAAGTAATACCCTCGCCACCTGCAAAACTTGGAAACAAACTTTTTAGCAAAATTACAAACGTGCTAATTGTCACTCTATTTAGAAGCGTTTTGCAATTCAGTAAAGCCCCGTAACTTAAAGAAAAGCTGAGACCATTTTCTACCAACTTTTCGAATTCTACTGCGAATAAGGTAAAATGTAATTTCTTTAGTATTTCTTTTGAAATTTAGTATTCAGAAAACCGGTTGAGAAAGCTGGCAATAAAATTCAATGATACTCTCGAGAACAAAAAGGAAAAGAAGGAAAAAAAATCTACTTTGCTTCAGGGGTTGCCAGGGAACTAAAGAGGTTTTTGTATCATTTTATATAAGTACTCCAAGATTGCTGTTTTTTTTAAAGCAATTTATACTGTACAGAAGATTATATTTGTAAGGATTTTTGCTATGTGTTATAATGAAGGTACTCAAATAAATGTAATATGATAAAGGAAAATAATGAAATCACTTTCTAATTGGCACTCGTTCAGTTGATCCAAATTATTGTAAACCCAATTTTGGAATGACGTATTTTAAATAAAAATACATAGTCTTTTAAGTTCTTTGTAGAATTGATCTCTCATTCTTGGGGCTGGAATCCGTTTATATACATTTAAATATGAGTTTTTGGAAACAGATTGACGTAAACTCAGTTGATCTTACATAGAAATTTGGAGTTACAACATTATGGCAATTACATTGCAAAAGTGACAACGATTTTTTTTAATGTGTGTACGAAAGTTTGTAATAGTTCTCAAAACTGTTTTACGATATTGAAATTAGGTGATGAGAAAAGTAATTTTAACTAAAAATGGGCAATCAGAAATAAAACAAGTTTCTGATGTTAAGTTATTTTGAAACCAATGTGATAACATCAGCAAGGACGGAAGATGTTTTTTTTTAATATTTCCGTTTATACAGTGACATTAATAACCAAAAATTCAAGAAAATAATAATAACGAAACAAGTCTACTATAACTATATTAGTTGAAATACTACACTTTATCTAGTACCGTTTCTACTAACTGTAACACGGTTTGGTTTTAAAAGCCAAAACCGTTTTAAAAATACAGAGAGGCCGAAATTTGAAATTTGTATTACTCACCAGGTAAGGTCGCATATCATTATTTTTTAATTTGGATTGCATTAGTTATGATAGTATTCAAATATATTTGTGAAAAATCCCCCGTTTAATAAACAAAATGGCCGCCTGTAGAGACAAAAAGTTCAGTTGGTTTAATGCTGATTATAATTTAACAATTGATAGGAGCTTATAACAAATTTTAGTTTGGATTATACACGTAAAGCAACATTCTTCAATCTTTTCATTATGTCATTAATGTATCATGCCAATGATTAAAAAAATAATTAAAATTGTCATCACATTTTTTGTCGTAAACCATCTACTAAATATTTTACTTAAATACTAATTAAAATTTTGGAAAGATATAAGTACAGTATAAAAAACTTCATCCTGAATCCAATGATACCAAACACTAATCGCTTTTAAAAAAGTAGTATTAAATGGGATTCCCTATGCTGAAACTCAACTTTGATTCTATGCAAATGGAATTAATTATAATGTGTAAGAGTGGAAATTGAAACTTCAATAACTCATTGAAATTTTCGATCCATTCAGCAGAAATGGTAAAATAAAAAAAAATAGGTTCAGATTATGATACATTTAAACTTACACTCCAATCTGATATCCACGTGGAATTAAAAGCTACTTTAATTGGAGCCGTGTTTCTTATCGTAAGTCAAAATAAAAGTGGAGATATACTTTCTAACGAGTAAGTAAATCTTAAATTATAAATTTCTTTTAGAAACATGAAGTTTTAGTGAAATTATAAACATTACAAAACTTCAAAATCAGTATAATTTTCATATTATATCAGAAAAAAATAATTAATGAAGCTGAAAAGTTTTTTTATTATATGCAATAATAACTTTATTCCTCAGAAGTCAAAACAAATTCTTCTTCCATGTTTGCTGAAATTTTAATCCTATATCTATTTCATTTCCAGGATTTCATGTTCTTTGAAAGTCAAAAGCGTGGACGATGCTAATGACACAAAAGCAGAGATATTCAACTACAAGTAGAATAACCAACAACTTTTGTAATTTGCAGAAAAATAAAATTGACATTGTTAACCAAAATCCTTGATCCAAATTCATTACAATTCTGTCCCGTACATTGAATTTTCTTACAGGATCGTCGTCAACGTCAGGAATTTGAAATTGGAATGTTCAGTGTGGAGTCAAAGAAAAAACCGCAGTAGGGTCTGATAAAATAATTGTGATCGTATCAAATTGTCACATTTTTTTGTGTATTTCGTTTTTCTTGCAAAATTTCAAAAATAATTGAACGAATACACGATTATATCAGCACAATTTTGAATGTAATTACAATTCTCTAAAATGTAACAGTTTATTCAAAACTGAATTGAGCTATTTTTAATTAAGAGACACTGAGAAATATGAGACTATTGATTATAAAAGCATTCCTGAAATTGAACCTTTTTTATTCCCTTGTATAGGATCGTTCCTGGTTTCTGGTATTTGAAATAGTGTTTCTGACAAGACCAAGACTTTCTTGGTTTTGTCAGAAACACTAATTTTCAAGCTTAACATGAGTTATTATTTACACTGATAAGAACAGGAACTTTATCTTCTAATTACAGAAATTTTATTTACAACAGTACCGTACAACACTTCCATAATGCAATTTAATTCCCGTATGGATTAACATGTTGCTTACATCATTCAAATTTCCAAGACAGCTTAAAGTCCGACGGCGTACTTTGTAGAATATTTTTTTATTAACGTACTAAACAAATAGAAGTTCTTTATCTTTACGACATTTGAGATAAAGTTCTATTTTGACATTCTATTTGAAATGTTGAAATATCTAAAGTCTTTTTTCATTTGTTTCTTGTTTGTAGTAAAACTGTTGATGTTGCCCATTACCGTAGAATAATGTTAAACACAATTAAAATACATCATTGACAAAAACGACAGCTACATAAGAATATTGGAATACAGGAATAATATAATTTGCATTGGTGAAACATCATCATGGTTATACATTTATTGTCCCAGCTCTCATGAGACTAGAATCAGATTCTTTCATGTCCATTTCGATAGGGAAAACAAATCTGAATAATGAGTTTGAGTTACTCTGGTTTCCTCAGTAATGTGGAGTTAGATTTTGCATTCACTTTTTAATCCCATAAGAATGCATGGAGAAAATCTGTTATCACAGAAACCCAACTCCACATTTCCAGGGAAGCGAGAAAGTAATAATTCCTGTTGACATAGATATAGTTTTGATTTCGAATTATGAAAATATTTCATTTTATCAAGCTCAATTAAGTTGAAACGTTTGGGATATTAGTCACCAAGGGAAAGACATGGTATAAGACAGCTGTTTCGCTAGTTTTATACTATCATTTTCTAACGTTGTAAAGCAGAAATGATGAGTGATACACATAGTGTCATATCAATCCTCAGACAAGTTCTTTACGAGGCGAAACAGCTGTCTTATACCATGTCTTTTCCTTGGTGACTACTACCCCAAACTTTTCAACTTAACAAATTAAGTCACTATAGTTTCTATCTATATTTCATTTTATCCTCTACACTGGATTGATTTTGTTGTGAAAGAATGATTTCCATGGCTGAGTTTTAGTGAGAGCTCATTTCCTATATTTTTTGTTTAAAATGTTACCGATTTGTTCATTTGTATTTTTCGATTGCAAGCAAACAAATAACGAAAAACACCTTTAATTGCATCTGGTCTATATAGTTTTCTATTAACAAATATCCTGATTAATATTCCCGACTGATAGCAACTGTATATATGATAAGGTATAACAGGAGATAATTATGTATGAAATAATATGTTTGACTGAGGAGGGAAGTCATTATTTGGATTATTACTATTTATCTACTAGCTGATAATAAGTAACAAAAAGTGTTCCAGTGCTAGTGTGTTCGTATAGCAGTGGGTTTTTACCAGTGCCATGGACGATTCAGGTGAGATTTATTATTTATTTTTATTTATTGAAAACTTTTTTTTTTAAATTTTCTTCAAGAGTTAACGCCTTTTTTTATTTTTGGAGAAAAAAATGACGTAAAATAAAATGTGAAAAGGTCTCTCGCGACATGCCATGAAGGCATTTAAGGTGCATGGATGTATGTGCTTGCTTGCTTCCTCGACCCTGATACAGAAATTAGAGGTCAGCACCGCGATCCGATCGGTCTTTACCTCCAAGGGTTTTAACTCCCATGTACCCATTTATAAGAGGCTGGTGGGTGAACCCCAGTAGTCATTTCGTTGGTTTATCAGCTCCTAAATAATTTATCGCGATCAGGAATCAAACCCGGGACCTCCTGCACCACAGTCTGATGCCTTACCACTAGACCACGGCTGACTGCTTAAAATGAAATATATCATTAAGAATAGTTATGACGTAATTTTATATGGCCTTCACATCAATCTAAATGATGATTTACAAATATTTGTTCAATAATTAAATATAAATAATCGTATCTATGAACCTATTACAGTGAATGTATAAGTGGAATTTTCGTCTTTTACTCTCTCAATAATATTCGTGTTTATTTTATTAAGATAAATCAAAAGACAAGATGACACTTCAAAGTATGAACTTTGTTCTTGAAAGTTGAAGAAAATGAACTAATATTGCTCCTGTTAATAATCTTCCATTATCAGTTATTTACATTACTCCACCTATATATATATATATAGTGTTTCCAAAATCTTACGGACCCAAATCGATTAACCCATCAAAGGTGTTTCTGACATTAAAACAATTGATAATCCTTTGTTGACTTATTTGTTTTCTTTGACCAGCCCGCGAATTGTATAGAAAATACACAATTTGAACCACCCAAACAAGTGGTCAACAATGGGTTTACCCGTCAAAATAGTTTGAAGACATAACCCGTTTGAGTCCGTAAAATTTTGGAAGCACTATGGTATATAATGAGTAAACTGTTATTATTCTCTTAAATCCCACATTTTATATCAAAATGTCCATGTGTTTTCAGTATTATAGTCTCATTTATATGCGTGTATCATATATGAACAGTCATCAATATTCACAATGTATATAGTATAATTTTGTCAATAATAAAATATTGTGCTCTTTGTTTTATTCAGTTCTATTATTTTCTATGTACATGCAGCAGCAGAGAGAGCACATGTTAGATATGAGTCATTAAATTTATGTACCAGCGCATACTTTGTTTATTATATACAGTCTATGTGGTGTAGTGTTTATATATACGATGGCAGGTATTAATCTTAAAATATTAGCTGTATTCAAAGTTTAATTTGTTCCTGAACTCTTGTAAATGTAACGCTCATATTTTCTTGTTTTTCTGAAACTTTAAACCAGTTTCTATTATTTTATTTTCGATTGTACGGTAATTTCACGGGTAGTTTTAAACTTTATGTAAATTGTATATTTTGAAAATAACTTTCAATACACCACCATCTATATTGTTAAAAATAATAATCAACTTAATTAGGAATAATCAACTTAATTAGAAAAAATCAACTTAATTAGGAATAATCAACTTAATTAAGAATAATCAACTTAATTAGGAATAATCAACTCAATTAGGAATAATCAACTTAATTAGGAATAATTGGATTCCAAGAAAGTTATACCACCATGCATACCGATCAACAAAATAATAAAATAAATCAATTTAGCATTCACACCAGAAGTGTTTGCAAACCAAATATTTCCATTTCAATTTACAGATTTTTCCCGCTCTCTAGAAGAAAATGGAGATAGTTATCTAATGAAAAATATAGCAGCTTATGGACCTCCACATGGAAATCAACCAATTGCAACACAGCCAACAGCTACTACACAAAGTAAGATTAGTAAATTACATATGAAATCTGATGTCATTTAAAATAATTGGTGATTTCACTTATTAATTATCTCCATAGAACTCAGCATTTCACCCGACTGTTGAATTCTATGGTCCTCTATAATATTCAGTATAATATAATATCCTTTGATATTTAAATTAATATTGCGAGATTTGCCAAAGTTCATTTGAATTAAATTATAATAATGTAATTTACTCGCAATACTTCAATATAGTGTGTTTAGAGAATTTAGAGTTGAATTTTAGCTATTGACGATTATGACTTTCATAATACTTGATGAAATGTGTATTTTTCTTAAGGATGAAAATCCGAAAAATTTGTAAAGTAAAAAGAATCATAATGGACCAAAATTGAAAATAACATATTACAAGATCTCGAAAGCGAAACTTAGGTTAATAATATTAATACCAAATAAGAAAGGAATTAAGGAATTAAATACTCTCAAAATTATTTGCGAACCAAAGATTTCTTCTGTATTCACACTGATACTCTACATATTTTTGATAATAAACTGTTGTGTTTTTATTCACAATGGCCCCGATTATGGTTTTTTGAAAATCGAAAACTGGTCGGTTGAATAAACATTATAAGAAGAACGTTAAGGCAGCTTTTATTTCATCATAGAATAAGTGTTCTTCTAGACAATATCCATCCAAGACATTAAAACTTTTCTTATATAATTGTTTTTATGAAGAAAGAAAAAGAAAGAATTGTTAAACTTCAAAACAGCTGTATAAGATTCAAATGATGAAAATGTATTCATTATAAATATATATTTAATAATAAATACAGATAAAATTTTATATGTTGGTAAAAATAAAACATTTCACTTACATAAGAATCATGATGGAGTCCATGTACGGCATGAAGTGGAGCAGCAAGCAAACCAGCTGATGCTACGGCGGCAAAAGCGAAGAGAAGTGCGATCTACAATGAAAATAAAGAATGAAAACACTGAAATATTATATAAGAATTAACTATTTTTTTACTTTATTTATTTGATATAAACTAAAAATGTGTAACGTTATTTAAAAGAAATTATTAACGTTTTTTATAAATAAAAATACTCGAGACTTTTCAAAATGGGTGTTCTAAAAATGACATTTTGTATAATAATATCCTTGGTGGGTATTATAAAAATCAAATAAAAGAATGAGAGATATGTTTGCCACTGCTATATCGGAAAATTCCAATTATTTTTACATTAAAAATACCATTTTGACCACTAAATTATTTTAACTAAAAGCAAAAACTTCACAGTTCACTAATAAAAACAAATATTCACAAACAAAAAATCACTATCACTTTTCACTTACACAAAACACAGAAGAAGCCATTTTGTTGTTGTTTACTAGTTGATCAACAAATTGAACTGACTATCGATAAACTCAAAATTTATTTTATATACTTCTAAACTTCATACATTCACCCATTGTCGTTTGAATATGTTGAAATTGTACCATTTCATTCTTGATTTAGAAGGTCAAAAATAATAAAACCCCATAAGCAGTATTGCTTTCAAAGAAAATCACTGAACCGGGTCCCAAACAATTATTTAACTTTTATTTTTTACACTTTATTGAAAAGGGTACGTGCGTGAAATTTTTGTTAACTCGCTGTACGCAGTGAATTAAAATATTTTTGTATTATAATTTATTATCCGTGTGGTTAATTGTGTTCAATGTTTACTTTCTAATAATAAAAGTTTTGGTGGGGCACTGTTGTTATGTAATAGGTTATTGTTTGATAATTTAGCGTTAAATATTATTATACATCAAGGATAAATATTCAATTATTAAAAAATATGCTTATTGTTAATAGTTTTACACAGTAATTTTAGATTAATAAAACTTATTAAATAGATATAATTACTACAGCATATATGTTTATTTACATACTCTGTTTGCAGCAGTAAATTGACAAATGCCACAGAATAACAATATAGCAATTTGAGGTTGATCATTCTTGAAAATATTTTAGATTAGAGTTTTGTTTTGGAGTATAGATATGGTTGTGCAGAATATGAATGAAATCTTTCGGCAGCACGCTCATGGCAATTTCAAGAACCAGTTTCTTTTGCAGGTCAAATCTTCTTAAAAAAACTTCTCTATGAAGATTTTTGTAATATAGTTCCTCTGGCACCCATATATAATCCAATGACCTCCACTACGCTGTTTAAATCACATTTTTCAATAAAATATGGAGCAGTTAATATGCCTGTCAAATGTGCCTAATAATGTTTTACTGTTAATATTGCACATTGCATAAAATGCATTCTAAGTTGTAAGCATGTGTGAATTTACACAATAAAAATGTGTATGTTATTGGGAAATAGACCTTCCTTCTGATACAACAAATACTATGGTTTGCATAGTTTCTTCCAGCATCATTTTACATACTGTATTACTTCCTTAAGATTTGGTTTTATTCATAAAAGAGACTGTAGTTAAAAGTTAGTTTACCTCAGTGAAAAGAACACAAGATCTCGTGATAGCCACGACGGGCTTTTCTGACATATTTTTAGTAACCAATTTAGTTATGTATAGTTTTTGAAATTGTCAACTGTTTTCAGATATTTTGAGGTTTCTGAACTGATGTTATTTGGAGTTTTACAAATAATCAGAACAAAGGTTTTAATTTGTGCTTGAGAATCATATAATTATGGCAGACCTAGCGGTTGCACTGATTTTGAACCTTGACATAAAGATTCGGAATTTACTAGTAATTTACATTACAGAAAATTAATATTGAACAGATTTAAAGATTGTAATAATTGTAATATTACCACATTACTGTGGGTTTTAAGTTTCTGTATATTGTGAGATTTTGAGATAAATTATTAATAATTTTGTGTAAAGGGTTACCTGCAAATAATGAATTTCCTGTTTTCTGTGATTTTCTTGTGCCTTATGTTATTAAAGAATTTTTGCAAAACGTTTGATATTTTTTTACCCAACGGATCAAGAGATATATCTGTTTATATAGTCAATAGATTTTGATATTTGTTTTTAAGCTCCTGTCAATTGTTAAATTATAATGAGCATTTTTGTCTCTACAGGTGGTAATTTTGTTTATTAATCGGAGGATTTTTCACAAATATATTTGAATATTATCATAACGAATGCAATCCAAAATAAAAAAAATAACGATTTGTGGCCTTACCTGGTGAGTAATACAAATTTCTACCTCTCTGAATTTTAATTTGGGTGGAGGGCTCTTAAAGACACCAGTCTCTAGCAGCAGGTATTTCAGTAAATATATACACCCTCTTCGAATAATAGCAAATCATTAGACATCTTTGATGGGCTCCTATTTCAGCAAATGAAGGGAAAAATTTACAAAGGATCTTCTCTTTCATTTACTGAGATATGAGCCCATCAAAGATGATTAATATCAATTCTCAGTACGAAGGCTTCATGCACATTTACGTGTAATAACACATCAATATTATTTTAAGTAATACATATTTATTAATTCCACACAACTGACAATAACTTTGTACAAATCTCTTATGTTACAATAATCCAAAAAGTTACAAAAACTCAACATCCATACTAATACGGTTATTCACAATATTAAATATTTTTTAGTTAAAAACGAAACAATAAAATAATCAAAGGAGGGGAAAATGTGCATTAAAAATATTTTACAGTGATTTTTTTTTGGAAACTGAGAAGGCACCGCTAGCGAATCACAATAAAGAATAAGTTATTTGGAATCCATTAATTTTTTGATTGGGCAGTTCTGTATGATATGAGGAGGATATAATCTTTATATATATATTTTTTTCTTTTTCATTTTTCTTAAAAAATTAGTAAATAGTCAAGAAAATTTGCCTGAGGTATAAATACAGTAGAATATGGTTATTAATTGAAACTTACTGGAGTATTTTAATGTTAAAAAATTAAAGGGTTACCTGCAGATAATGAATTTTCGGTTTTCTGTAAAAAATTTTACTTTATATTATTAAAAAAATTTTGCACAAAGTTTTATATTCTTTGACCCAAGGGATCAAGAGATATTTCTATTATATATATAGTCAATAGATTTTCCACAAGGTAGCACAAATCGACCTGGTGAATTTCACTGCCTTGCAAAAATATGCAAATTATTCGCTGAAAAACACATATCAGAAGTTCAGAACATATATCTATTACGTAGCAGCAAAACTGACTTAAAATAATGTAAATTAATCATTTTATTCATACTGTGTATCAGCAGTTCTCTCGTTTTGGGCCACGTTTGCTCCGCTACCTTACAGCTTAATTTTTTGTATTTTCTAAGGTAAGAAAAATAATGAGTTATTTATATCAAGAAGACTAATATTATGTTGTAATATCAGAAAAGTCAATTTAGCTGCAGGTAACCCTTTAAAATAACTGTAAATACTTAAGTACATGAAATTATAAAAAATAAATAAATAGACGACAGTTAATTTTTAAACAAGAACAAAACTTCATCAATTAAAAAACTGTTAGACCTGAAACATGTAGTGTTCCTATCGATACGATAGAAATATAGTCGATATCGGTATATCGTCTCGATATTCGATATGATATTTGATTTTTCGATATCGATATTTGATTGTCGATACGATATATCGATATCGTAGGAACACTAGAAACATGCAGAATTACTATTCATAAACATTATTTCGAGACAAAATACCCTCCTCGTATCGTCTTATTATAACGTATCCTCTTGCACATTATTGAGAAACAATAGTCAGTTTCTCTTTGACGAATTAATTAAATATTTACAGCAATGCGTAAGCAGTTGTTTTTCACCCGGGGGCGGCGGAGAGACATACCCGTCATCGTGCAAAGGATCGTTACTTTCACGGGTATAAATGTCCAACCCGTATTGCCCTTCTTCGGGGAACGCTAACCGAAACACTACTTCGTCATTTTCAACCGCGTGAGATATGTATCTCGCTAGTTTACGTTCGTCCGCGCCATTTTTGTGAAGCGCTGCCATAAAATCTGCGAGAGGGCGAGTCATTTGGAACCGGAGCGAGACTTCTCGACCCGCGAAAACGAGAGCTTCCGGGTGCGAGACTGGTAGAAGCCCGAAGAGGCGCTGGGCTTTCGCTGGGCCCCATTCACCACTGGCGCAATCCGGGAGTGGCACCATGACTGTCGCTAGAGCGGCGCATTCTATTTTGAATTTGCAGACACTCTTGAATTTCATGGGTTCGCCGGTTAAATACTCCCTGGGAAAGAGAGAAAATAAATTAGTTATTTCAGCTTATTACAGTTTATTACCAATTCTATTGCCTTTAAGCTCAGTAATTTGAAGTTGGAAGTTGTAAAGATGAAACTTGCAACTGAATTAAGTTCACAGAAACTCAATAAGAATTTAATTAACTGAATTAAAATAATGTTTTGACAATTAAATACGGTCTTAAACTTCCAAAAGTATTTCTCAAATTTTCAACTAACAAACTTTAGTCTTTATCTATAATAAAATTTAGTCTTCGAAGTTTAAGACCTATTTTATTACCAAAACATTATGCAAGAAACTTCTAGCCTCAGAAACACTATTTGAATTAAGACATTTAGCAAAGCATCATGAGAAGTATATATACAAGCGACTAAGAAATAACAAAATAAGCAAAACATTTAAGGTGATAATGAAATCTTAGTATGATTCTGGACTTTTATAAATATTATGTCCAAGAGAACGATTACTTCTTAGTTTGTTACGATTGATCTACATTAAATAGGAATTAATGTATTTTCATTATCATGTTTATAGCTAAATCAAA
>JAQIWE010003343.1:0-11919 GCA_034698565.1 Campodea plusiochaeta | reverse complement strand
CAACGCGTACACGAGCAGAGCGACGGTGCATCGACACGCATTGTCTATTTCCAGGCGCAGTGTTAAAGCGATTTAACAAAAAGTGTTCTATGAATGATAGACTAATGGATATCTTCATGAATCACTTACAAAGACATTAAACACAGATTATCCTTAATAACTGTAAAATTACTAGGAAATTCTCGTATAAAAACATAATAATTATTCCTGAAAATTGATGAAAATCAATAACTCTGAAAAATCATAAGAAAATTCTCATATAAAAAGTTAAAAACAGAATACTGATACATTTTTCCTTTTCCTTCATATATACATACTTCTCTGTGGGCCTATTATAGTGATTCCGAATGATTCATTTTAGAAATCCAAAACATATCCAAAACTTGTAATAAAATATCTAAGTAATAACTTGTAGAGCAATAATGTTATTGTAGTTTAAAAACATCATTTCTTTCCAGAGCTTGTAATGTTGACAAACGAATGGTTGAGAGATGCTGGTAGCTGATTGGTTCAGACTTCCATATTGTGAATCTTCTACAACGCGCGGGAAAAGAAATGGAAGGCGAGGATCTTTTGACTCTCATCAACAAATCAAAATGGTAACTATTCATCAATGATTATATTCTCTTTTATTTGGTTTATTCTATTTTAAATGTATAGTTATTATTGCAAGGTAGGTTGAAGAGTTAAAGTTCTTTTTAAATTCTATTATTGAAATGTTATAGCCTAATTTAATTGACGATTAAATTAATTAATAATCATTCGAGTGTGCGGTTATGTAATGTAAAGTTCAGTAATACTTCGTCAACGATCGTTGAAGGATATTTAATTTCTGGAGCATCTTTAATTTAACCACAAACAGTTCGAATACTATAGTTCGTTTCACATAAATTACACTCCACATTTGTCCATGGATGATGTATTATTCTGCTAATATTTTGTTAATTAGAGCAACTTTGATATATAACTAAATTGAAGAAAGATGTTAATAATGAAAATCTTATATAAATTAAATTTTATATTATTAATTATAATGCATGCTTTATATATTATTAATTATAGCAATATGTCAACCAAAGTCAACAGTTGAGTATAATTTATGTGAAATGGATAATATTAATACATGTACTAATTTTATACAAACAATTCACAAGTAAAAAAAAATGCAATTAAAAATAACTGTACATCAAGCTCTAAGTGTAGACAAGAAAAGCTAGTTGAAAAACTAAAATATATCCTCGACATTGCCACTCCCACAAAAACATGCCATACATCTTATCATTCAACCCTTCCAACGCTTTTTACTTTTAAAAAAAGTATAAAAAATGAAAGCGAATATCACATCAAGTGACAATTTGTGTGCTCCGATTTATTCACCTCTAGAGAACAAGCAGCGCGTATGGCGGTGGTTAAAAGAAGCTCGTAATTTGTTGGCAAGAGTAAGTACGCATTGCTTCAGTGACATGCAGCACAAGCCGTTTGAAGAACAGCTGCACTAACCCCCCAATGAGAAGGGGGTTGAAAGATTGCTCTACAACATATCACCACAATACGATGCTCCTACTTTAAAAAGCATTTTACATTTATATATACAACTCATTCATTGACATACGCTTCGTAGCTTCTGCTTTCCAGTAAAATTGTTTTTTAACGTTTCAATCACTCTTGGCGTTTACTTGGGTAAAATGGAAGCTATAAATTGAGGCAGTATTAGACATTTCAAAAGGTGTTCGAATGCTAAAAAACGCTCCATTTTACACGGTGTTTGTAGTGTTACATAAATTTTAAATTGTTAGGTGATTTGTAATTCACTAAATAAGGAAAGAGTAAACAGCTGCTCATGTCAAAGCAGTTTTTCTATAGTTTTTTTATCTTTTCGAAGTAACGTGCATGGAGTGGACAATGTTAAATGCAGTACACCTATTTTTATACGTAACTTATTGTGTTTCTATTCAAAAATATGCATGTGCCGTGAAAAGCAGACGTTGAATTGTATTGTCAATAAAGTTTTGAAAAAGTAAACATATTAAGAATTACGTTAAAGAGGAACTGCTCTTTTTTACAATAATTTGGGATTATTTGGAGTAATAAAAATAGTTTACTTTTTACAAGGAATAATTGACAGATCTATTAGGTGAACACATTTTTTTATGATATACAATACAGCAATTTTACTGGCAATATGTAATAATTGCGAGTATCTCTGACTTGAATAACTTATGCCAAAATATAACTACTTTCTTTTCCTAGAAAATCGTAAATCGTACCAATGTAAAAAGGATTACATAATGTATGAATGTCAAATTTGTTTCACTCTTTAATTTATGTCAGATGATGATAGGTGAAGGTATTACTTTGATGTTCAGCCAATTAATTCACAACTATGCAAAATAAATCTACTATTAATAAAGTAAACAGTATAAATAACCAAGAATCAGTAACTGAAAAATATATTCGGACTGACTATTTCTGATAAATATATTGACATCGACTGATTATAAGCAAGAAAAGCATGTAATCTTTAAAATATTTAGAAATCCGTAACCCTTTTGTAAATATATTGTGTGCATATTGAGCCAAGTCGTTTGTCAAGAACCACATTTGTAGAAATTGGTTTATAAGTGAAGTGGTAACAACCCTTCGATATAAATTACATACGGAGTTACTTGTCGACTATCCAGCTGCAGTAATTTGAAGTTTTCTGTGAAACATTTTTTTGAGAACGTGCTTGAAACGAACATCTATTTACAGAATCGCTCGGAATGTTATCTCTAAATACGCTGCCGACAAAAGAAAACATGCAACTGCCAAGAAAAGTATCCAACAACAAAATTTACTTCCATCAACTTTTTGTTCAGAAAGTAACGTCCAGCACGTTAAGAAAAAAAAAAGTATTTAGAGATAATAAATCAAGTTTCGGTGTAATTTGATAAGGAATAACACGACATATCAAAGAACGTGTATTTTAAATTATTTTATGCAGATTACGACAAACAGTGAAAGCAAAAGTCTGTTTCTGTTATATTAATTGGAGTATTAAAAATAAAATAAAAACTTCCCGTTTAATTCCCAGTTTTCGAAAAAAAAAAAAAAAAACTCATGGAAATAAAAATCACAATACTTCAGCAATGTATAAATTTTGAGCTCTGATGAAATCAATATTCCGTCTTTTCAAATGTTTAGGACTTTGAAGCTCTGAACCACAATGATCTCAACGCCTATGAAGGAACACATTCAATAATTTTGCAACTGCAAAATAATCAATTAGTATTCAACAAGATTATGAAAATATGAATATTCATTTTATAGTAGGTCTAATCGTATTTTATGCAATAATTTATACTTTATGACAACGTATAAATAAATGTTTCATGCTTATACTAAGAAGATATAGAGCTTCTGTGAATGTGATTGAAATGAGGGGCTGGAACCGATCTTGTTGGAATGTTAATTAATTCTACTACCTTTATTTAGGAATACCTACTTTGCATACCACACCAAAGCCCTTTTGCAATGTGATTTACTTCCCTTGCATTTCCGTAAAGAAATATATTTGCAAGTGGAAATTGAATACAATAAATTATATGTCTCAATCCGAATGAAAAATTTCTTAATAAACTATTCTGAGATTACTAAATTTCAGCATGAGTATTTTTGTCCTAATGAACTTTAGATATTTTGTCAAGAATATATCACAAGTTTTAAATCATATATATAAAACTCATATTATATTAGGCATATCCATTATTTTAGTTGTTTAAATTTAGCGATTTGGTATTGGAACAGACATCTTAGCTATAATTTGGTAGAATTTTTATAAGCTTTTTAACAAACAAATATAAAACAAAGCTGGATGTCTTAGTATATTATGACATTCCCAGTTTACTTAAACTTACATAAAGAATTTACATCGCTAAAGCAGTCTGAGTAGAAAATCTTACAGATAAAATCCAGTTAAAGAAAGCTATGCAAAACTTCAAATATTATATAAAATACATAAAAAATGTTTCCTTCTGCCATAACGTTACACGTAGTCGTTCATAACGTTTAATTAAATGTTTCCAAACAGTGTACATCTCAATTTGTTAAACCGGATATACATTCCACACTTCTGGAAAGACTGGAATATTCATAAACTTAATAAACTGTATGAGTTGTTGGAATCTTGTAACATCTGTAATTATATGTATTAATATTTTTGAAATTGAATTCGATTGATGAAACGTTTTCAAGACCACCCGTGTGTTAAATATGATGGAAACTGGTTCCAAAGGTCGATTAAGTGAAATTTATTTATTTAACCTTTGAGTACGAGATTGATTTCATCAAATTGTTTACTTAAAATTAGATAACTGATGCATTTCATTTTTTTATCATCAGAAATATCAAAAATCACCATCAGAATTATTAATTCAGTTGCCATGATCATGAGTTAATGCTGAGTATTACTTTCGTCAAATGTGTTTTTGCGAAACAATTCAATTATGTATAATGCAACTGTTCGTCAATACTCTTGTATGTTATGTATGAATAAAATTCGCACTTAGGCTATAATATTTAATTATTTAGTTTTGCATTGTTGATGTTTAATCTATAATAAAATTTTAATTAATGTGAAAAGAAACAATTGAAGTACATACTTTTAAACATGTATTTCTCACTATTCTGTTATTGCTTTAATAATATATAAATTCAATTATTATATGAAATCAGAAAGAGTAAACTGCATTTTGCATACTATATTGCTGTAACTGCACAATAATTAAAATATCACGTTCTAGAAGATAATTTTATAGTTCCATAATTACCTATTTAAACACGTTTTACAAATTCATAAATTTTATCTTTTATATATACAAGTAAATAGAAATTCGTGACTTTTATTGAAACAAATAGCAAAGAATATGAAAGTGTAATTAACCACGATTTCCATAACTCTGTAAAGTCATATATTATAAACAGAACTCGCCTAAACAATAAAACCCTCGATGTAACAATAAATAACCAAACACAAAGTAATAATTATACACCGGAAATATCTTAGCAATTGACTTACACCAGCAGTACCAACCAGTAGCTCCAGAGATTAAATGATACTTGGGAAGTGTTGACAGTATAATGAATAGTGTATATTATGTGGTAGATTTAAATATGCATTATGAATTATCAGTGGAACAATCTGCTTTGCAATCGATAAGTGCTCTTTTGTTTGCTAAAATAAACAATATATAATTAATGCCAGATTTCACGATGATGTTGAGGTAAGGAAATTTTATCGCCTTATAAATCTTTTTAGTTGAGAAAAATGATTAATCGCAGTTTCTTTACATTTAATTCTCGCGAGCATTTTTGAGTTGTTGAATATCTAGTATTTAAAATGTGTGATTTTAATTAACGTTCCATTTGGATGATTTAGTAATTCGCAGGATGTTCGTTTGCATAATATGTAGATAATCACAATGTCATCCATGAGAATATATTCTCATACTATAGAGATTTGAAATAAATAATAGGAATAAATTAATTTTAAGCGTTGTCAGAAGGTATAGCGTTGTGATACAATTTAAAACTAAATAAGCGTTAGTCGTATTGTATTAAATTCTTTTAATGTTTATAATATAATTGTGTCCTTTTATTGTTCATTATGATGTATGATATTCTTTTAATTAAGTAAATTTGTTCATAATTATACTAAGCATTTGAACCACAAATTAAATCCACATATTTAAGAACACAAAACCCTAAACAACTTTAACTTCCATTCCCCCATTTTCTCTCCCCTACAACCCCCACCCCACTTCCCCTATTCTGCTATTATACCCACATCTCTAAAACACCATACAATCTATACCCTACAGTCTATACGGTGATCAGTGGTTCATTACATACACTAAATTAATTAAAAACATATATCACAACCTGAACGGTTATAAATCACTTACAAATATTTAATACTATTTCTAATTATACAGGTGTTTCTACAATAAATAAGCTTTTGTTGTTTTGTAGCATGAAGATTAATTTGTTAGCATTTCAGTTGTTTTCCTTGTTTTTGGGAAATATAATTATTTTGATAATTCAATTTTCAGATTGAAAGAAATATTATTTATGCCTATTCTGTTGGACATAATAACTTCTTTATACTTATAGGCTAACGATGAACTGTGCTATACTGCAAACTTTTAAAGCAGTTTATGTAGAATTATTATCAAACTAAATTGAAATTTTCAAACAAAAACTTTATTCCATTTATGGCAGAGAGGAAGAAGCACAATGTTATTTTTTGTGATAAGCTAATAACTAACTTTAAAAAATATATTAACGTGATGTTAGATCCACATTTATTTATTATTATTATTTATGAAGTCTAAATAAAATACTACTATGTTTGCAAAGGTCCAGAAATATGTGGACATGGAATCTTGATAACTCTCTTAGTTTTTAGTCTCTTCTCTTAGTTTCCGTTAAAGGAGTACATTTTCACAGCGGGAATAATCTTTTCCAACACAGCTTAACGGTGTCTAGGGAAAACGAGTACAATAGAGAACAAAGAAAGTAAAACGGCTTATGTGTGTTGGAAAAGATTATTCCCGCTGTGAAAATATACTCGTTACAAAAATTCAATAGTTTTGTTATTATATGGTGCTACTGTATGTATCACCTTTGATTTAATAAAAACACCGTAAACCTAGTTTTGAAGTAGGCTGTATGGTATATAATATAATGAAATAATTTGAAATTCCATCTAAATTCCACAATAAAACATGATACCCGAGCTCCCCACCACCAGCAGTCCACTCTACAGCGTCCCCCCAGAATCCAAGTGTAGCATATAGATCAACATATAGTCTCCAGCATTCGGTGTAATATATTGTTCACTTGTATCAATGTAATTAGGCCATGCTACATAAAACATACAGGAACTACATATGTTCTGGTTGTGTGCTTGGAGCGATTCATGGGCTAGGCTATTGGAATAATTTACTTGCTGGGTACAAAAGTCTCCCAAAGTGGAGAGATACTACTGGGAGTATATTCTACAATATAGTTTCCATGATAAACATAAATGAAATGTTGTTTACAAACCCGTAAAATAGAAGGTAGAATGGGATTGAAGTTTAGGAAAAAATAATGTTTTGGAGACGCATTTCTTGATAATAAAATTGGAAATAGGCTATCTTATATATTTGGTTTCCTAGACATGTGATATGGTTTCCATTTGAAGTACATTATAGTATGTTTCATTATTACTTTTATCAGGAATAGAGTTATTGCAAAGAATAAAAATAAAAATAGAAATTATAATAAATAAAATGTTGACCATCAGATACATTACAAGAACTGCTCGCTATTGGATAGCATTATTTAATTTGATAATTTATTACTATTTCAAGGGTCTGCTGGATGACTAATTACTTAATTTAGTTAGGCGATTCTTAAAACTTCTCATGTATCATCAAAATAAAAGATAATTAAAAATTAAATGTTATTGTTCTCATATAGTCATATTCGTAATATAAACAGTCCCAGATTTTAACATAATTTGAAATTAGACCGCATTTGTCTCTATTCAGGAAATATACCTTGAATTGCAGGTAAATCATTTGATAACCGGTACGGTTTCTACGATATAATTATGCTGTAGCTACGAAAACATCAAACCCAATATAATCCGCTCCCTCTATAATTTTAGTTACTTTTAATTCCTCAAAAGACTAAAACAAGTCTATATTAATTATTATTTCGCAAAACAATAGAAACAATAAGATTTAAACGAAAATTTTAATTACATGAGCAAAAACAAAAAACTCCCTTCGAAAGTAATCAAATCATAAAACTCTTAAATCCCATCCGAGTTAGTATTGAAACGAAACGTACACTTTGGCAATAACTTACTTCCAATTTTTTGTGTTTTTTCCCTAAATCCTTCGTCTAGAGCAGCGAAATAAATTGTTTTCCTTGAGCCTTCTTCCAGCCCAGAATGATTTTTCTTCCATTCTACCATCTGACAGAAGACGAACGACACTCCGAGAAATAAATTCACAAGAAAGAAGAAAATTTCCATCTTTTTTCCAAGGTGGAAAATGAATTTGGAGCAAAAACAGAACAGGAGCAGAATGGAAGATACACAGATGAGCACAGACTGTACTTTCCGGTCAGCATTTCAGTGTATTGTTTACTTTTTTGTAAGGAATCCGTCCTTTCACTTTCAATGGTCATTGCGATCGCAACGTGTGGTCCCGAACATCACTTTAGATCAACTAAATACTCTTTACTTTTCATTTGGTAGTTTTTTTTTTACCGGAATTCTGTTAAATGCGACTAGAGTTGTTAATTAGGACACTTATTTGACTGTGGTGTTTTCGTCATTCATTAACGTTCTAGATTATACACAAGTACCAACTTGAAGGCAAATGATTGAAATATATTTATTGTATTTTTATTAACCGTGTTATAATAAATGCCACATTTAGTTTACCATTTGATTATGTATTTCGCACCTGCGTGTATTTTCAGTAACAGATGAAAAATGGGTTTAAATGAGACATCACAATATACGATATAAAAATAATACTAGGAATTTAATCGTTGTGTGCCTACAATCTAATATATTATTTTTTTATATCAATTACTTTGATTTCGGCAAAAGATTTCAACAATGTATTGCAAATTCCTGTTTTAATATAACACTAAACAAAAATATAATTAAAAGCATGTATAATAACATCTAAATTCGGATTTTGCAGGATTAGCAAAATTGGTTTTGTACTGATCTATCTATAATTGTATTTCTGATAAAAAAAAATCTGACGACAAAGTGCAATTTGAAAAAAGTATAAAATGTGGTGTTCTATTCTGTTGTTTTTTGAAATGAAATGAGAATTGGGGGAGGAGAGAAAATGGAGAGGGGAGGGAGAGAAGGAGGAGGGAGGAATATGATTATAAAGTATCGTTACGATTACCCTCAAAAACTAGTTTCTTATAATAACCTAAAGGGTCTTATCACTTTTTGATAGAGTTATTAATTCTCATTCTTTCTCCTTCAGTCTGTAGAAGCATCTTTTTCTGATACATACGAACTGGATTTTTTTTTTTTTTTTTACAAGAATATTCGCAATCTACTACTAGATGGCGAATAAGTGTTAAGTATTAAATAGTAATTCATGGTTTAGATCTATTAGGTAGGAACAGTATATTAATCTTTTTCAGAGAAACAGTGTAGTTAATGATTTTCCAACTTTGTTCACTACAATTATCCTTTTATTAACGGAAAGAAGATTGTGTATGTCGACTTTATGTCCTTCCATTTTATCAACGAGACTGAAATACAGTTTGCAAACAAATTATTACTACTTCTTGATTGTAAAATAGCAATAGGATTTTCGGACTGGTTCATAGTTAAATCTGAGCAGTTGTTACAAAATTTTAGGTTAATATACCAATATAGGAATAGGTATAGTGAACTCTTCTGGAAATGTGGACGCTTCCTTACTAAACAGATAAGCCGCGTGCACATTTTCAGAAGAGTTCGACTATATGCCAAAAAATATTTTTATCAAACCAGGTAGTTTACTTCAATTATAATAGAAAAATCGTGCAGAACTACATACTTAGGTTTGAAGTAGGTTAGGTCAAGTTTTCTCCAGTTATTTATTATTTTACGAATTTGTAATAACAAATCTTTTTGACAAATGGGTCCAGATGTTGTTCCATTCCCTGAAACTAATAATTTATTTGCAGATCAAGTCCCAGAAGATGCACTTTCCTCCATTTGACTAATCCCAAAAGTTATTAATTAAAATTACCATTGCGTTCAAATTCCCCTACATGTCACAAGAAAACAACTTGCTATTTTCGTTGTTTTGTGAGATATATTGGTACGAGAGGGAAAAAAATATCTATTGTTGGGTCATTGCAATAAAAGCTGCTCCCTTTCAACATAAAAGAGAGAAAAAAAGTCATTCTTGATGATTGTTTCCTTGTACTCGGGATAGGAAGGACTTTCACTTTTTAACTCCAACAAACAAAAGAGACAACCTGTATTTTTGAGACCAAAATAGCAATGCTCAGTTTAACCTTCGAAATCCTTGACTAACCCTAAAAAAAGATAAAAGAAGACAAAAAAGGACCCTTATTTTCTTTGGCCTTTTTTTAACCATTTATGTCCGAAACAAAAGTAAAGCAATGTGTTTTGATTTGAAAGTATTTGATGTAACGGGATTTCAAAATAACAGCACGTCCTTGACGAAAAGTGAACATTTTTTTAAAACACATACTTTACCTACTGCCTGCCACATATATACCCATGTCTAACCCAGCCTTACTTTTTTCCTTGAGAAATCGATAAAAAAGAACATTACGCTATTTTGGATGCAAGAATAAATTCAGCAGATATAAATCTCGCCATCCTGTAAGCTAAGCCCACTTTGCATAATCTAAAGGAGAAAAATCTGAGAAAAAAAGGAACGGGTGCATGAAAAGAACGCATCTTTCCTCTGACCGAAATACACAGCATCAGTTGAAGCTAGCAAGGGGACTGTCAGTTATCAATTTGCTGTAATATAGATAGTATTTATAAAAATATAAACATAGACCCTTACTTGATTATTATTTTCGTACTTTTTCACAGGAAGAAAATTTTCATATTTCTTCGAATTCTAGTTACGTTGAAATGTTTCAGTTATATGATTTAAAACGGTATAAGTTTATGGTTGGTACAAATAAATAAACAATAACACAGAAATAAAGTTTGAAAATTTTATTTTTACTTGCAATCCTTTCGAATTTGATATTGCTTTATAAACTTTTTCTTCCTATTTAACTTTACTTTCAGAAATTAAAATATTTTATCTGAAGATAAGCCAGAAGTACATGCAAGAAAACCTTTATTGAATACGACAAAACAAAATGACGACTTATAAAATCCATGTTCGATCCGTCGATATCACCTTACTTCCTATAGTCCTGTGTTTCTCTTCAACAAATACTTCCTTCAACCACATGGTATTTTACGTTTTCTTATTTTTTTCCTTTTCCTAGCTTTATTGTTCTCTTTTCCAATTCTTTCGTAAGGGAAAAATATATACAGAGCTTATTTCTGTGTGTCATGAATCATTTTTCCGGAACAAAGACCCGAAAATTACAAGTCCCGAGATAAACGACGAAGGAAACGAAATGAAGTTGAAATTTATATCGAGTTAGAAGTTGTGACTCGTGCCTTCCACACTATATTGGAAGGGAAAGAGAGAGAGAATATACACCAAATCATTCACAACAGATCTTTTGCACTATATACATGCGACGTGCACAGAAAGAAAATCAACCCAGAATATTGCGCACTATGTCATTTTCTATGAAAACCAGCATAACACTGACAGTTGTTTAGCATGCTCAGAATACTACCCACTTCCCCTTGATATTAGATGACCAGTAACACTGCAAATGAAATTTTTTGATGATGCATTGGGTGCATGTTTTGCATACCTCTGTAAATTCCAACATATGCAAGTATACGTCTGGGTAGAACTGTATTAACTGTCAAAGGTCCATTTCAAAGGCCTATCAAAGTGGGGTAGCCAAGAGAACCAACATTCTTGGCTATATAGTAGATAATATTTTACATTTTTCGGCAGTAAGATTAAATTTTCCTAAAATTGAACCTTTATGAAAAGGATATAATTATTGTCATGACCTCTCGCTTTTTAACTAAAGTGAATTGTAGTTTTTTAAAAAGGAAACTGACTATTCTAATCAATTAGTTTTTTTCCCCTTTTTTTCGAAACGGTTTTGTATAAAATTAAACCTTTATTTTTTACGTCTGGAAGCCAATTTTCCAACACGCAGATCCCGTTTTACTTTCTTTGTTCTCTATTGTATTCGCTTTCCCAAGAGACCGCTAAGCTGTGTTGCAAAAGATGG
>JAQIWE010003342.1:0-11920 GCA_034698565.1 Campodea plusiochaeta | reverse complement strand
AAATTCCGTGTTGCCAAGCAACAGAAGTATTTTAATCCTTTTGACACCCTTCCATATAGGCAATTGTCAATACCAGGATCTTTAAAGAACCCACACGGAAAAAAAGAACCCTGCCGAACGTAGAAGAACCCTTCTTACCCCGCGGCGATGCGAAAGCAGTCAAAGCACCCACGGGTTCTGATTTGAACCTCTACTGAACCTTTTTTTCTAACAGTGAGGAACAGAAGATGCGGACATTGTTGAAGATAAATACATAATCAGTAAAATGTTTCCTAGAGCTCGCAAATACACCGTCAGTGATCAAGTTGTGATTGAACAAAGTAAAATATTTCTCAAGGGAAACACTTTGAATTTCGTTGTCAACCAAATTCACATACAGCACCGCTCAGTTCCTCAAGGGGCGTCAACTATCGGTATACAAAATGTGTTTCATGGTAATGTAATTCCAGAGCGGTGTTATGAGTGTTTCGTGAAAGATTCTGGATACAGTGGGTCCTTCACTGAGAATCCTTTCAACTTTTTGAGCCTAGATTCTGTTTCCTTATCATTCAATTTCTACAGTGAAATCTTACCTCTTCAATATAGCGACATGAGTTGGAATAAAAAAAAGTCCAGGCTTTCATTTATTAGGAGCTACGGGAACTGCCTACCACAAGGACAAAGCAATTTCTATAAAACCAGAAGAATATAGATTTGGATACTCGATTTTTGCCTTCGACTTTGTCAGCATACTCGAGTCTGACATCGGTATATCACCGAGATGGTCTGCTACTCTTAATTTACTTGGAACGTTCAAATTGGAACTTACACACGCTATATCAGTTGTGATCTATAGCGAGTTAGCTAGGTTGGTAAAGATCAATAGTGCGAGACAGGCTTACTCAGATTTCGGTCTCTAATTTAAAAAAAATGGCTTGTAATATTCACGAAAAGTGTAGATTAGATCGTTTTCAAAAAATTATTTCTCACATTGTCAATTCGCACGATCATTTATTTGTGAAAGAACAGCAAGATGTGTTAACATTTGAGAATAAATTCGATTATTTTCACAACATGTTCGAAGCAAAATTAAAAGATATAGAAAATGATATCGACGTTAAACTAACTCCTTCTGTAAATGAAATGATTGAAAACCTAAAAACTGATGCTTTTGATATTGGAAATATTAAATTATGTTTGTGTTGCTTTGGAAGAAAACAGATTACCGATCAATTTTCGACCTGCGATACTTTTGGAATATTCAATAATATCATTAAACATATATTATTAGTCACTATATAATAAATCTCCTTACTAGGCTCTGCAATAAAATATTTTCGTCCGGAAAAATTTCCAACGCTGTTTAAAATTGCGAGAGTAATTCCTGTGTTTAAGCAAGGTGTAAAAGTGCAATTTCAAAACTACAGGCCTATCGCAATTTTGCCAATATTTGGTAAAATAATTGAGAAAGTCATACAGAATAGATTAGTAAAATTTTTAAGTAACAACAATATAATTTCTCAAGAGCAATATGGTTTTGTTTCAGAAAAATCTACGCAGCTAGCACTTTTTGATTATACAACTTATTTAACTCCATTAAACCTGTAATATTTTTCAACATGACGTCCCATTTTCCAACACATAAGTCCCGTTTCACTTTCTTTGTTCTCTATTGTACTCGATTCTCAAGAGACCTTTAATCTGTGTTGGAAATCGAGACTCTCCGCTGAAAAATAATGGGCCTTTAAATAGTTCTGCTTGGGTTTAACCACTTATTGAAACACAATATTTTTCAGGACGTTTCGCCTTTGTTAATGAAAAGGCTTTATAAACTGTACATAAAAACGAGTGAAAAAATTTCAGTTATACAAACCAGAAATTATTAACAAAGGGAAGTTTTTACAAAAAAAAAATAACAAAAGGACTCACTTATTAAACAATAAAGATTCGGCTGTGTCAGATTTTATAGATTTAAAGAAGGTTTTTGATACGGTAAATCACAACATTCTACTTCAGAAATTAGAAAGATAGGCTATGGAATTTGAGGAATTGCTTTAAAACTATTCGAAAGTTATCTACAAGAGAGACAACAATTTGTTGAAAATGAAAAATTTGTAAGTGAGCGGAAAACTGTATCGGTTGGTGTATAGCAATATTAGCAAAAGGTTCAATAATAGGTCCAAGCTCCTTAATTTATATATTAATGACATAGTAGCAGTGACCAGTAAAGTTAAACTCCAGTTATACGCAGATGATACAGTTATTACTACGTTCAAGTGTAAAAAAATAAACTGTGAAGAGATTGCCAACATAACTAATATTCTAACTGACTATATGACTTGGTTTAAAAGTAATAAGCTTACAGTAAACACTAGAAAAATTAAATTTATGATCACGTCAACTAAAATTGATGATATATAAAAAACGATACACATTACATTAAAGTATTCTGCACTAGAACAGGTAAAGGAATATAAGTATTTAGGATTGCTGAGTTATAATAATCATCATTGAGTTATAATAATCATGTGCAAGAAGTATGTAAAAATCTGCGGAGTCTTTCATATGTATTTAAAAAAATAAGGTATGTCCTTCCTACGAAAATCCTTTTGAATGTGTATTACAGTCTTGTATATCCTGTATTAAACTATGGTATTTTAAATATTGCAGCTGCCTCTAATCAAAATTTTACAAAAATTACAATCTTACAGAAAAAAATCATTAGTCTCATACTTTTTGCAAAAATTCAAGAACCTTCAAAACCACTTTTTTTCGCTCCTCAAGATCTTAAAATACGAAAAATTGGCACAAGTAAATTTTTTGAAACATTTGCATAATTGTTATTTGAAAAAATATAGTAATGCAAATATTCCTATTGTTCCTAGCCATACTGTTTCCAATAGACCAAGAAGGTGTCCAAAACAATCATGGAATTGTCTGGATGAATCTTTGACCGAAGTAAAAAACAATAATTACTTTGCAAAGAAAATACAAATGTATATTCTCAACAAGGAAAATTATCTTATTGACAACTTGACTTTGTGATTTATTATGTATATAGGAACTCTATAAGTTGTTATTAATTTGTAATTTTATTCTGCAAGTTGTTATCTCGTCTGCGTGTATAAATGTATTTTATTTCTTAACATGTTAAAACTTTTATTTTATGTACTGTTCTCATCACTTTTTATTTTATTAAACTTCTGCGTACTACTTTAATCCTTTTAAAGAATGTGATGAAATTTTTGTTTTTTGTTTTGCTATAACGTAATCAACCTAAAGTAAATTTTGTGTTTCTCGTCTGTGTTTGTGGCTGGATGGAGGATCTAACTGGTATTTTTCTATTGCACCCTCCATATCTGCGTCTTGTAAATAAATAAAATATCAAACTTTATTCCAGTCTGGACATTAAATCTGTTTGTCTCACTGTCTTTAGCTCTGAATACTTCTAAGTGTGATTTTTATAAAATTCAAAGGAAACCCCACAATAATATTAATTGAAATAACGAAGGTTATTATTAGATGGAAACAGTCTTGTTCTTTGATATACCCTTGTTACCACAAGTGACTTTTATCTCAGAACAACAGATAAAAAAATGTTTTGATTCTGAATTAATTATATTTTTAAATGAATATTTTGTTGTCTTTTTGTATTAGGTAGAAATATTTTATGCAAATCTAACATAATTAAATTATTGAAACTATATTAATGAAAAATTGAAACGATCACTTAAAAAAATCAGAGTTCATTGTGAGGTAAAAAGTCATTTTGGTGAACAGATCTCTCAGAGTCACTGTGAATCACTATGCTGTGTCACTATTTGGATCACTGGGTCACTTTGAGTCACAGTGCTGACTGGTCATTTGGATCACCTGATCACACTGTGTCACTGAGTGAGACAAACATCTTCATGGCTAAAATATTTGTGGCGCAGCAGTATATTCATCTCTATATTACCAACTTTTGAAAGATATCAATAATAATAATAACAATAATTTTATTGTGCAACACAACGGAAATACAAATTCCTATTATAGTGAACACAAAGATAAAATATATATAGCCAAATAATAGCATAAATGGCATAGTCTTACAATGTAAAAGTAAAAACTAACAATGAGAAGTGTGAATGTTAATATATTAAAATCAAACACATTTGTAAATATTAAAAACAACTCTCACACTCACATACACTGTGAAAAATATCCACTTGCTTAGATGTTTACATGTAATCGTAAGGATTTTGTTTACTGTTAAAGTGTAGCATACATCTATACCGATATTATATATCAGACTTCTAACTCTCCATCTTTTTTCTTTCAGCCTGTAGACATCAAAATGAAATGTTCAGACTTAACTGCATATGAACTTCGTGTTGAACAGAGAGTGTGTTTTACGTGGACACTTCCCAATGGAGTCGTTGTTTATGGAAAGTTAGAAGTCGAATATCCTATTGGTCGTGTAGTCAAAACAGTTATGAGACATTATGGAATACAACCTGACAGAATCACCATTTTTAAGGTAAAATATATTGTTAGAAGTTTATATAAATGTTTTTATTTTTTATATGTACAGTACATTTATATTATGTGAATGGAAAGAAATATTATAGGTTATTGTTAACAATTAGTTCGTCGTTATTATTTTTTGAATATTTTAATACAAAAACTGTCTATATTGGTATTGTATAGTAAATTCAGAACAAAAAAACATGTTTGTTAGCCTCTATGACTAAGTTATTGTGAAAATGGAGTAATTAAAAACCAATATTTTCTTCGCGTAATATTTCGACTGTTATTTAACAGTCATTTTCAGACATATCTTTTTCACAATAACTTAAGCAATATGTTCCAGAGACCTTTGAGCTACAATTCCACATCATCCAGCCTATATGATTTAAGATATAACATGACTGTATTGCAATAATGGTAAGACAAAACACAAACATCGTTGGTTTGAATCCAACTTGACTAGAATTATTTTGATTTTAACATTATAAACGTAATTTTTATAGTTATTAGAAAATTTGTTATCAGGTCATGGTACAACGAGCATTCGTTCTTCCACGAGACAAACTAATAAACTGTCTATGAGATGGTTTTATCGTTGAATTTATTAAAGGGTTACCTGTAGTTAAATTGACTTTTCTGATATTATAACATAATATTAGACTTCTCGTTATAAATAACTAATATTACCTCCCAAAAATCACCGGTTGTGGAGCTATTCACCTTAGAAAGTAAACTGTAAGGTAGCGGAGCAAGCGTGGCCCAAAACAAGGCAACTGCTGATATATGAATAACATGATTAATTTGCATTATTTTTAAGTCAGTTTTGCTACTACTTAATAGATATACATATTCAGCGAATAATTTGCATATTTTCGCAAGGCAGCAAAATTAGGCATGTCGATTTGTGCTACCTTTTGAAAATCTATCGACTATATAAACAGAAATATCTCTTGATCCGTTGGGTCATAAAAAGTCAAAAATTTTGTAAAAATTCTTGAATAATATAAGGTACAAGCAAATCACAGAAAACCGGAAATTCATGATTTTCAGGTAACCCTTTAATAATAACATCTAAAATCATAAACATTATTTTTGTGAAATGTGCATGAATGTTTTTATTTCCAGTCCATTGGAAGCGGTGAGGAAATAGTTAATAAGAACTGTTCCGTTGGTTTATTAGAACATCAGTTATTACGAGTACATCTGGAGGACACGGGAGGTATGAGTACCTCTCAAAAATTACAATTTTATGTATTTTTCAATAACAAACTAACTCTGGTATTTATGGTGGTTTTTGTTTAATATCGACCATAGGATTTATAATATATTAGAAAAAAGTTTTTGTTTTAGTTTCTGCTGGTAAAAGGGTAAAATCTGAGATTTTCTTGATTCTGAATGAAATAACTAATTGCCAAAGGTATGCAATATTTTTTTTAATGGGGGGTAATTTTATTCTTTGTAACACAATAATCGTTAGTGTCTCATCTAGAGCGTTTTAGAAGGGCTAAGCGCCCTGCCCTACCTCTTGGGCGACCTGTCCTAATTTTAGGGCGCTATTGTGCTATAATAATCACCCAGGTTTCAAAACCGTTTATTTGCGAAATATAGCCGTTATATATATCGTTTTAAAGGTCTCGGCGATATCTTTCCAAATGCGTATAAATCATTCAAATCGGTCTAAAATTAAGGAAGAAATGATAAAAAAATGTCAATGAAACATTTATACAATCATTTTACGTGCCCTGACAATTTATTATTACGTAAAAATGTGCTCTCTTTAACCTGAATGCGCCCTGCCCCCAAAATATTCTAGATGAAACACTAAACAAAGTAATATTATAGCAAGCTGTCTTAATATTATCAATTATTAAATTAATACATAATAATGATAATGTATAATGAGCAAGTTATAATTTATGTATTTAAAGCTTATTTTTGGAGCATTTGAAGAATCAGTATAAGCATAAATGTGATGTTAATTTCATAAAAATATCTTTAAAAGTATCACAATGTTCATTATAACACATCTTGACTTATAAACTCTGCCGATTCTAAACTGTATAATATATAGAATCAATCAGATTATATAAAAAAATATAAAGCAGACTACTTACAAAACAAAATTATTGGAACTCCAAAACAAAGTTTGTTTTTTGAAGAACGGTTGAAATCGTAAAGTATAGTTTCTGAATTATTTATTTATTAATTTTCATTTTGTTTTTGATAGTTTTGTTTCAAAACGTATATCGAGAAATAATTCAAAATTGATAGAAAATTTGACACTTAGATACTATATGAGTGTTAGCGCTTAGTTTTGAAAAAATTTCTTCACTTTGTAGAATTTATTTTGAAAAAATTCGCCATTCCATAAATATATTCTACACTTCCATAATTTCATTATACATGTATATGACAGAAAAAGAAGTGATATAGTTTATCTCAAGGATGCAATACGTTACCTAAAAATTGCTAGCTAACCTATTATGGAAATCAATGAAAATTTAATTTATAGGCTAGATGGAATGAATACAGTAGTAATGCTGTCTTCAAAAAATATCTATTAATAGTCCTCCAATCTTTTGACCATTTTTAAACACTTTTGAGTTTTGAATAAGAAAAAAATATTCACAGGGGTAAAGTGAACTTAACAAAATTTCATTTATAATGTACCCGCATAAGAAAATGTGCTCGTACCCTAGCGCTTTATATAGATTATAAACTTCCGATTCTAACGAGTATAAACACTCCGTATGTTCAGTATGGGTATATTAACTAAAATGCTGAAAAACTAAAGAAATAGTGCCGACGCATCATTTCTATAGAAAGAAATTTCCCCTCTATTATTCACAGTAGAGAACTTTTAACTGTTATCGCATTGAAATGGTTTTGACATCATTGGAGTCCTGAGAAAAAAATGATTCTTCTCGTACATAAAGTTGTAATATTACGTAATATTTACGTTATCGAATTGGTAAATGAAATAATTCGTCTGTTTGGCGAATTAATTCTTGAAATTTTCGTCATTTAGTATTTAAATTCGTCAAAATAGAATTTTACGAGCACCAGTGCGAACACTGATTATCAATTTTATCTTCTGTCTTACATCAATTTTCAGAAGTTTATGATTATGGTATATTTTGTGTGTATTGTACTGCTGAATCATTGGGGGTTGTAGTATTTTAGGAATATTTCTATAACAATATTTCCTTCTTTTGTGTTTCAGCCTTCTTCGTAGCAGCTCAGCACACACCTGTATTACGTCGTCGTAAATATGGTAACAACTTAGATTTTATTACCAATCCTGTATATGAAGATTCTGTCAAGTTCGAAGGAATAAACAATGTGAAAACTACTATAGGAGATGAAAACCGTCAAAAGGTAAATAATTATTTTAATTTTAAATTAATTTATAAGAGGTTGCAAAGGAATATGTTATACAAATGAAATAATTAATGCCGCGATTAATAATATTTAATGAAAAACAAAAAAAATCAGTTCAAATTTGTGAGACTCAAACCTAAGTCCTTGGTCTATTCAGGACAGGTCAGATGGTTAGAGCATGTTAGGGGATAAACCAAAATCGCCATTCGAGTTCTATACTTGAGTCGAAATTTTTCGTGCTCCTAAAAAATATTTTGTCTGCCTATAGCAGCAAGCACTAAATTGGACACTGATGTGAAGTGTCAATATATATTTTTATCACGTACTGTACTCCTGAGATTCTTGTGAAACATATTTAATTAAAGGGTTACCTGGAGCTAAATTGACTTTTCTTATATTATAACATAATATTAGTATATTAGTCTTCTTGATATAAATAACTCGTATTATTTTTATTACCTCTCAAAAATTACCGGTTGTGGAGATATTCACCTTAGAAAATGCAAGAAAGTAAGCTGTAAGGTAGCGGAGCAAGCCAAAACAAGACAACTGCTGATATATAAATAAAATGATTAATTTGCATTATTTTTAAGTCGGTTTTGCTAGGCCTACTACTTAATAGATATGTATTCTGATATGTGTTTTTCAGCGAACAATTTGCATATTTTCGCAAGGAAGGCAAATTAAGTATGTAGATTTGTGCTACCTTGTGAATAATTTATCGAGTACATAAACAAAAATATCTCTTGATCCGTTGGCTCAGAAAATTTCAAACGTTTTGCAAAAATTCTTTAATAATATAAGGTACAAGAAAATCACAGAAAACGGAAAATTTATTATCTGCAGGTAACCCTTTAATGTGTAGTCTTTCAAAAACTCTAACAGGGAGGAGAAAAATGACAGTCAAATGTATGGTATCGTATATCATCTTTCAAAAAATTTATAACATAATTCACATGAAAATATGATGTAACTTCAAATTTTACATTGATTTTTATTTTCCATTAATCCATAGAAAAGCACTTCGTTAAAAGAAAGGCGGGATATGAGTGTGACGTCACCTCGTCAATTTCAACATCAAGAGATTGACGGAATTGACACGATTTGTAAACTTGTCTATGTTTTTAGCAATAATATGGGAAGTGTACAACCAGTGTTCGTGATTTCCTATTGTCCCAGACAACTACTTATTTTACTGGTTTAAAAAACAAGGTTGTCCTCAGGACAACTAGCTAACGCTTGAAACATGAAATCGTCAATATTTCATTAGTTACTGAGAATGTACTGAACACATCACTATCAAAACCTTTTTTTCTGGGGTATGCGGTCATTTCTCCTTTAAAGTTATACTTCAAATATTTTTATAGTTGCTCTAACCATTTAAAATGCTGTTTACAGTAAATAATAATTAATTGGGAGGGATATATTTCTAAATCCTAAAATTTAAAAATAACAGAATTAAAGTTTATCACAGTGCTCGGTTAATTATTATGTGACAGTGTTATAGATAATTTACGAAATATTTTAATAATTCTTTTTCTCCTCAGACTGGCGAATGTTCTGGTGCGAGTTCTGGTGGTATAAGTTCTGGTACAAGCACTGGTTTAAGTTCTGATTTAGCTGGTCGTTTACCTCGTCGTGTCCAAGAAGAGAAATTAAAAGGACGACTTGAGAAAATTCAAAAGGTAAAAACACATATATTTTCAAACTAAACTTGCAAGTGTTTCAAATCGATATCAGTATAATAAAAAAGTAGTTTTATGGAAACAAAATAACTTAGAATGTTAATATATTTTTTGTAACTTTATGACATGCTATTATATTAAGTAAAATAATGTACTTATAATTTTTGTTAATTGCTGATTACATATAAATAACTTGTATTTCTTTAAAAAAAAAAATACTTCGTAAAAAGATTGAAAGTTTTGGAAGAACTTCGAAAACTGCTTTTCGTTGAAAATTGTACATAATTATGTATAAATAAATCTCTTAAAACTTATTCTCAAATCTGTAGAATTGTTTTTTGTATTCAATTTAACATTTGTTTATTATAATGTTGTTAAGAAGTACAGAGTGAATATCAGTTGAAATAAAATATAAAATTTGCCTTCTCTGTAGTATTTATTGCACTGCAACGAGTGCCTGATGAGCAGCTGCCTGATGATGCTTTGTCTTGTAAAAGTGAAACTAGTTGCAGTGCAATAAATACTACACAGAAGGTAATTTTTTTATTTTATTATTTTAACATTTGTTTATTTGCTGTAGACTAATGCGGCTCGTCGCAAACGAAGAATGAGTATTATAGGTAACCTACCTACAGGAGCAGCAATGGATGATTGTAAACCCACTACAAGTCATGGAATAGAAGGTAAAATTAATAAACTATTGATAATGTTCACTTGCAAAAAGGGTAGTCGACATCGCACTTTTTTATTACAAAAACTTGTAATTTTGAATAAACGACGTACATGTATTAATGAATAAATAACTTCTGAAAATTTCTAACGATTTTCTTTAGTAGGTTTGGAGAAATTAATTTTTATAAAACGCTAAATTCCTATCTTATAACATGCTGGGGGACAAATCTATCCCCCAGCATGTTACTGTATAATATAGGGATTTAGCGAAATAGAAAAATTAATTTCTCGAAAACTACTACACCAATTCGTTAGGAATTTTCAGATGTTAATTAGATTCAATAATAGATTATTTATTCAAAACTACTGGTTTGTACGATGAAAAATAATTTTTATGAAGTATTGGTAATCATTATGAATTATGTTATTTTGTATAACGATAGGGTGACTTATATATTTTTGAAAGTACTATTTTATTTTATTAAAAAAAGTTATTTGGCGAATAAAATAGTATTGAAATATGCCTGTGGTTATTTTCTTCTGAAAAGTTGTATTGAAAATGATAGTAATAGTGAAATACTTACATTTTATTGCAGATAATAACTTTTTTTCGTGTGAAGTAAAAACTATTTTATATATCCATTTTTGTAACTGATTATTGAAACATTATTTTGGTCATTTACAATAAGTAATATAAAGTGGTATATAATTATTAATTATGCATCATAATTTTAATTCAAACATGACTGAAGAGCATTTAGAACGTTCGGATTTTAGAGCAGACAAGAATATATTTTGCATCTCCTTTAAACAAATCAAGAAAATAATATTTTCATTTTATTTTTAATAGTTAGTATAATGCACAAATATATCTATAGTCTTATTTTATTTTTTTAAATACTTCAATGTATAAGAGAGAGTTAATCATTGCTGTCCCAGGTGAAAATTATATGTAAAATGTACATCAACATTATATAATGTTTCACTTGATGTACTTGTATTAATGTTTCATGCGATTTGGGACATGAACATGTTAATGTTACATTTAATGTTTCTTCAACATGTATTTTTTCCGAAAGTATGATGTGACGTTTACTTTAAAAGTATAATGTACTACTCAATGTAAGAGCTCTATTTTTTTTTAATTATAATTATTATTATTTAAAAAAAAATTAAAAATCATGCAAAATAAAATCAGATTTCTGCACAGTATATCATATTTAATGCTTAAGATTTTTTTTCCGTAATTAATTCACATATAAAATCCGCGCCATGCGGGGATCGAACTCGGGTACATTGATTACGAGGCGGGAGTTCTACCACTAGACCATCGAAGCTATATGCATGCACTCTTTCTTAATGCGTTCTATATAATGAAGGTGGATGATTGAGCTTGTTTTTATTATTAACGGTTTATTGTTTTTTAAAAATAATTAATTATTAAAAATAAGTTTAGTATAAAAATTAGGCCTACAATAATTATATAAATAATGTTTAAATATTATATTATAGAGTTTATTATTTTATCTAGCTAACCTATTACTTAATTTTTTTAGCGAAAACAGTAGGCCCCTAAGTATTAAAATACGAATATTTACTTTCCAATTATATCTACTTATGTTATATGAGCATTTCTATTTCTTCTTATTTTGTTCCAATCAAGAATTATAATATAATAATTATATTTAGAT
>JAQIWE010003341.1:0-11921 GCA_034698565.1 Campodea plusiochaeta | reverse complement strand
CGACTAGCGTCTCGTGCTGCAAATACACATTCGTGAAGAAATGATGTACTTTTCCCACTGTTGTACAAATAGCTATTTCCAGTTGGGAGCTTGGGCCGCGACCGTGATAATTTGTTACATACGATGTTTATAATTATATATTTTTCTCTCAAAAAATATTTTTGTTTTACTTTCTTGATGTTGTATATTATCAGTATATCTCTTAAAGGTGCTGGTATTAAATATAAAAATATCTACAAATATTGAGTTTTATGGTTAACTAACCAAAGAGCACGGAACTTATCCTCTTTAATTTCTTACTTTTCATAAATGTTTGTGTGAAAACTGAAAAGTTTAGATAAACAGGAATCTCTTGTGTTTTGTTAATGTTTATCTTCACTGTCTTCTTGGAAACGTTAGAACCGGACAGAGCCCTTAGGGAATTCTTCATGATGAAACCAAGTCGTGTCTTGGAGAAACGAAAAAAAAAGGGTACGCGAAATAGAAACATATCAACTTCTTACAATGACGTCATCAACAATGTGACTGCTTCGTTTTTTCTGTTCCATCTAGTCGTTATTCAAGGTCATTAGTTATTGTGATCAATATTTTACATGATTCAAATATTAGACCAGAATTTCTACTATAGTACTTATATCACATGATAATGTGTATTGTATTATAAGCAAGTGCAGGCATCTGTTAGCATGTGCATTTGTGCAGGCATCAGGTACATAAACGTGTAAATGTAGTAACTTATTATCTTGGGTGTATAAATCATTTCATTTACTTCTCAGCAGGACTGATGTAAGTTAATATTGAATAATCTTATTTTATAATGAATCAGTATACCTGAAGTGGTATTACTCTGAGAGTTAGTGAAATAATTACTTGACAGTAATTCCATTGTAAAGTGTAATGTAATTCGACTGTTGTACATCACGAAATGTGTTACATGTTTAATCACAGATGCTTCTAGGAGATGAGAATAATGAACTAAAACAATCACATTGTTATTACTGCATGATACCTGCTGGGTACACGATTCTCTTTAGAGTTGACATATTTAATCACATAATATAGGCATTATGATACAGAAATGTTAGTTTACGCCGCTAACATTCTTTCCTGCTGAAATATTATTGATTTTCTTTTGCCTTTTTAAAAATAGCTTGTTCCCGTAACGAAAGAAGCATTCGTATAAGCTTTTAATAATTCATATTATGCATAAATCAGCAATTTCTCCACCAAAATTATTTGAAACAGTCTGTACTTTCAGTTTAAAGTCATTTATTGAAGAATCTGATGCAGTATTATTTTAAACTCATAATCTGTATTGAAGTACCGTACTCTATGCGCCTAAGTTCTAATATAGAACAATATATTTATAAAAAAGGATAATTATTATTGCTCAGTGTCAATATTATTTATTCAATAAAGCCAGAGGATTAGTTAAACATAGCTGTAGATGACTAAAAATGTTTAGAATAATAAGATTACTGAAAATAAGACCTATTGAGTAACTAATATTTAGTAACTAAACTAGTTGAAACTAATGCAGACTCAAAAGTGTCTTCCTTTGACTATAATAATCTATACTATTCAAATAAAAAAAGACTTCACAATAGAATTACATCTCATCTTAATATTCTTATCCTCTAAGCACACAAACATATTTCCCTGTGATCTCGCCATGATCTGTCCTTCGAAGCAGACAGAAAGAGCAATTCTATTGTTTACTTCACCAGGTTAACCCATAGTGTACAAAACGTTCCATTTCAAAGCAGAAGTGAAATCGAACACGTACTGGAGTGCAAATCTTTTTTTCCTTCGAGTTCAAACATATTGATTCTGTTTTCTCTTTGTGATCTTCTGTTTGTACACGTGGAAATATATACGTGAACAATGTCTGCTGGATGGCGTATCGATGACACCAATAATTTCCCATATGTCAAGGAAGATATATAGAAGTTAGGTAACACTAAAGGAATGCTGCTCTCGAGTCTCTGTTTCCTCTCACAGACTGTTTAAGTGATTTTATGCTTGAATAACAAATTATTTTTATTTCCATTGAATTTACTTTTAGCGTGAAATGATTTTTTTATTCCAAAATTTTTATTTACCACACAGAGTTGTTGTGTGTTGTATTAGTTTCTAAGAAGCATCTATCTATCTTCAGTAGAATCTGAATTAACTTTTATATACAAAATGAGTACACAAGGAATTTGGATTATATTTCTAACGCGAGTGAGTGTCGAGGACCCATAAAACGATCTGTATTAAAATGTAATAAATCAAAATATAAAATATATTTCTTGATCTTCATTTATTTCCTCTCTTATAATTATGTAAGTCAGTTAACAATTTCATTTATATAATATGTCGTTTGCAAACCTGTAATGCATAAATTTAAAAATAATGTATAATCCTTTTTAATCAGAATTAAAGAGACATTGGAGATTATTTATGCCAGATTACTGAAGAATGAAGAAATAGATTATGGTTCCAAATGCGAACGATCTAAGACAATTATGATGTTCGTTCTACATTTCAATGAAAAGTTTATTTCACAATTCTTCAAACAAGAAAGAACTTATGAGAATTTTTGTTCTTTTCGTGAATTCCTGCTATCCTTTTGCATTGCTAGAAAGGAGAGATAAATTTTTTTAAATGAAATTTAGATTTCCCTCGAGGGCAAAAAAAAACGAAAGTACTATTTTTACATGGACTTCTCTAGCTGTTACTTTAATTAAAGTACGTTTAAACACGAGAATCAACACTTTTACAGGTTTTGGTAATTCCGAATTGAAAACTACAAAATAATGCGTCTTTAAATATTTTTAACCTCTACTTTGCAGAATTTCATTTCAAAATAATGTACTTGTCTATAGAATTTAAATATTTCAAAGAAAATCTTATTTTTGATTAAGATATTTCTTGGGTCTGGCCACTTATATGAAACAAACTAATTAGCTTCAGGACGTTTCACCTCATATAAGTGGCCAGACCCAAGAAATATCTTAAACATGAATACGTCACTTAATCTCCGCACAAGCATATCTTATTTTTTAATCTTACGTAACACTATACATACAGTAGGGGATTTTGTTGTAAAGTTTAGTTATCGATTATTTTAAAGCGGTATAGCTTTAAAGACATCTGGTAGGGAAATAAAATTGCATTTATAGAAATTTAATATTTTCCCTTTGGAGTTTCATAATTCTGATTATTTCAGTATTAATAAAGCCAGCTTATGAAAAATATACGCTTGGGTCGGATTACAATGTTTTACACGAATTTGTAAAAATCCTCTTAATAAATCAATGTGTTTTAGATCTGCCAGTGGAATATTTAGAAGAACGACGCGTATACAGTTTTTTTTGTGGAACATGACTGCGCAGTATATTTTACTGACATTTATTTTTAGTCAATACTAATGCAGCGCTCGAATTTCCCAGTGGTCTACTGGTCACAGTCTAGTGACTTTACATTTTGACCAGTAGAATTGAATTTTCACTGGTCAATCTGACCAGTGGATAAATATTTCTAACTCCGTCTAGAAACATCGAAAAATTGAATGCTAGGTACCGTTGGAAAGTACTTGAAAAGACGTTTAAAACAAGTACAAAAACGTCTACATTGCGTTGTTTTTTGGAGAATTAGATCGCAAAATTACAATTTTTTTCTCAACGAAAATCACGATTTTTTTTTACGCAATTGTCAGATTTTTCGTTAGTATTTTTATTCGTTTAAAAACTACATTGTAATGAAATAGAAATTGGAGCTAAGACTTTAAATGGTAAAAAGTTAATCTCATGGGTAACACTTGTAGGTTTATGTGTAATTCCTAAGTTCTTTGAAAAATGTGATGTTTGTTTATTTTTTTAGTTTGAATTCATTGTAGGATAAGTAAGTTTTTCAGTTCTGTAATTTTTCTTTACAATACTGTTTTTGGTCATGTTGGGATTTAAAAGTATCCAACCTCCAGAAAAAAAACTTGTTCGAAAAACCTAGAGAAGTATAATACAAATGATATTGAATTTTTTTTTGTGACCAGTAAAAAATCAACTTTACCAGTAAGTTCAATTCAGGACTGGTCAACCTGACCAGTGACAGAAAAAAGGAAATTCTAGCCCTGTACTAATGTATCCTATTTTTCATCATGATCACAGTTTGAAAGCAGGGACAAGAATGATATTTATTCTTATGAATATATTTAAGAAGGCATTGTATTAAAAAAATATCTGAGCAAGTACTACTTGTATATAAAGAACAGAGAATCTGTAACGGAGAAGCATAATTATCTGATTATAATATATAAATTAGGATTAACATTAGATGTCGAGTTGCTGTTTATACAGACATCGTCTCTGTATTTATTCAGGTTTATGCTCAAGGCGTAGCACAAATACATCTGAAAGATAACAGAATTATAAACTGAATAATATTTTATTCATGTCCTCTGATTCCATTTAATTTATGCAGACAGTCATAACGGACAGTATGATACCATAAAACAAAAGACATTAATGAGGTCTCCATTCTGCTTTTTTAATCAGCACGCAAATATTTGTATGAAAAGGAGACAGTGAATAATTACAGGGTTAGAATGTAGAATCTGATTTTGTCCTTTTGACACACTCATCTGTTAATGACGCTGATTGTACAAATGAAAAGTAGAGTAATTAAGCTTCTCTCACAGCTGTTATAGCATTAATTATGAATTTTACCAAATAAGTTATATAGATATTTATTATTCCAAAGACAGATACATATTCGAAGAGACATCTACAGGTTGTATAAGAGTTATGGTGGTACAATGTATTGATTATACTGAGTATAATGACAATTAAAAATAAGGAAACTGTTTGTGAAAGGTACATAGTATAAGAACATAGTAAAATACTGTTTAGGAATATTGTTTTTCAGCTGATCACATTTTACATAGTATGCTGGGTAATTGAGTATGTTTCATTATATACTTGGAGGAAAAATAAAATGAAATCAAAAGTATACTATAGTAAAATCACGATTTAAAAAGGTTAGATGAATGAAGAACTGCAAGCAATTAATGCTGTTCAATTTTGAATTTGGTGTAATTGTTTTTCCTAAATGTCCTTACCGGAGGACAGAATGAGAGCTTTTTTCCAAGCATTTAATTAAGAACTTTCACTTTCTGATGTTTGAAGAAATCAAAAGCGGAGTTTATTTCTTTTCTAATTCTCTTTCGGAAATTACAAACACCGCTTTCAGATTGGATTCCTTGCATGAAAGTAGCGGATGAAGAACTCATTTCGTTCCCTATAACAATTCATTCCGTGTGTTTCCAAATTAGAAAAAGGGCAGTCCGTTCCTTATTTCTTTCAACAATCAGCTTCAGGACTCGTGGAGACAGTATAACGTATTAATATGCGAGAACTTTCTCTTATACATATCACATAATCTATAAAAGCTTTAATTTTACTTGTTTATCTTATTTCCGTAGCAATATCTTATAATAAATAATAAATACTTCACATTGACACATCAAGTGTCTTCTGTTTGTGTTTGTCACTTTAACTATTGGAACGATTCCCAAAGCTCCAGAACTTCACATTTTCATCTTCAAATTTTACAGTTTTTAGACAGTATGGATGCTATATATTTTTCTTTCTTACGTAATTTTTTCGCATCAATACATGAACTTTTATGGTAATATAGTAAATGAATATTGGAATCAGTGAGCAAATTAGCACATAATCCGTGAAACACGGTAGTATATTACTGTTAGCTTGCTTTGGTGTTTTCGATGTGCAGGCGCCTAGCAAGAGTTGTCATCGTGTGTAATGCTGCATGAAGCCTTAAAACTCTAAACACTCTAGAGCAATCTCATTCCTGTTTCCCTTCTCTCCGTTTTGCATTTTCCTCCTTCAAAAACGGAAACAGCAAGAAGTACCAACATATAAGAATTCACATAAAGAAAGTTTTTTTCCTCCTTCACTTTCTTTCTTGTCTGATGGTATTTTTTCCTCTTTGTTCTTCCAACTTCAACAATGTGGAATATCGATCGTGCTGTATTCGTGAATTACACTATTCAAGATGAATCTCTTTTTCTCGCAGGTAACTGTTGGATGTCTTAACGGGGATTTCTGTTGGGATTTTTGAATTTTGATTGTTAGGGTAGGTCACGTTGGTACGACGTGAAGTCGGCTTTTCTTCCCTTTCAATTTCTGATTTCGTATTTTCTCCAGATGGACCAGTAACCTTCAAAAATGATGTCAATATTTTCTAATAAACTACGGATGTTGTTATCCAGGATGATTATAAGGAAGGTTTCGATAAGTATAACATTTTCATTCAGTTACTTCTGAGTAAACAGTATAGTGAATAATATTAAAATTCCGCTCCCAAAATCTCAATTCATTTACCAAAGTGTTATAGAAGTTACATGCTTAAAAGGGAAATATTATGACATCATGACCGAAATTGTAAGTGTAATAAATAATTCATATGCATGGAGGAGTAATATACTGTATATACGAATACAATTGTTTTCCTTATGAGACTTCTCTGACACATCTATAAGAGTAATTATAAAATGCATTTTTTTTTTAAATAAAACTTTTTCTATGAACTTTTTACCTTTAATACTCAAAAACTTCTCCAATAAGAAATATAAAATTCAAATAATTACATTTGCCTTTATAGTGTTATATAACTGTGTCGTGTCTGGTGTTCCCAATAACTACTTTTTAAAACTTGACTGATACGACCCCACCGTAGATCTATAGTAACGCCCTTTAAAGTTATCCCCTTTAACTTGTAACTTTCAAACTTTTTGTGCCTGTCTGTAAAAGTCTTTCCATATTAAAGTAGAGACATTTAAAAGGTTGTTTCCTTTGTATGGTGTAAAACTCGTTTAATTATAAATGCTAATAATACTGTACTATAGTTGGACTATAAATCATTCATCTACAGTGTTCGACATACGAGTATTTATAAAATATAATATTCCTACTGACTGTAGAATTTAGAAACACAATCTTTGTACGTAAATTGAGATACTGTATTTTCCAGCATTTCTGAAAAATCTTCATATGGTGCTTCACATGTTCAGCAAATGAAAACATAATAGTGATTCAGAAGCGATTATATTTTTCTATGGTTGGTACAGTGCTTTCATTTATTTGAAATGTACTATAAAGTTTTCCAAACCTCAAAGACTCCACATTGGCCACTTTTTGGTAAGTTGTTGAATGCAATGTGACTTTGAACTTCTTCGTACAAACCGTATAAGCTTTTAACGATGGGAGTAAGTAGACCTATCCTTTTTTATGACATATACAAAACAGTTTGAAGCAGATTCTTTCTTCTTCAAACTTCAATAATACTGTGTGTCTGTAATTTATAAACTATAAAGTTAAAAACATGTCAGTACTTTCTCTTAAAAAATTGGAAGTTGTCTACCTTTTGTTGTTATACATCATTTATAGGTAAATAACGTAATGCCATTAAATTGAAAGCTATACACAGAGACCAAAAACCTTTTCACAGCGAAAATATGTCGAAGGATTAAGTCCTCTGTGACTGCATTTTTTACTGGCTTTGCTTCATCCTGAAGAGAAGGGAAAACAATAAAATTTCATTGTAGTCGTGGAATTCAAAGGAACATGTTAATGTGGTACACTGGCGTAGAGTGACAGAAGTGGAAAGAACAAGTTGTTAGAAAGGATATTAAAACAATGGAAAAGTTAATCCTAAAATGTAAAATACACGAATACTCACATTCTGCCATTTTTGTTTCTCACTTTACTTTTCAGGATTTGCGAGAAATAACAAAAATATTATTTTTTATTTGGTTTTTCCCTTGTCATTTCTTTTTCATTATTAAGTTATCAGTTATAACAATAAATTTATTTATTCTATATAAATATTTTGTGTAAAAGATTGGCTGAGTAATGCTAGTTAGAGTATATCAAATATTATTGCTTCATATAGAAATACCTACATGGTAGAATCATTTCTATGCAAGACTCGTTTTTAAAACATTTCAAGTTAGTTCAATGTTTCCAGTTACGAAATGACTGCTTAGTAAATTATATTAATGTATTTTGAAACATCATAAACAACAACAAATAAATGGTTATAGGAATTTTGTAATTTCATACTGAAACTTCACAAATTCAATGGCTTCCTACTTTACAATCTGTTATTAATAATACTGTAATACTACACATCTATATAAGATCATGCAGCAGTATATTATTTCCTCTGAATTGACAAACTCCCTAGAATACCAAGTATACCATCCATTATATTTTCCACTCTCTCCTACATACTGCTGTAATGCACACCCATGATCTGTCAGAGTGCATCTTTCATATCTCATATATCATTTCTACGTACAGTTCAGCTTTCAAATGTTAAGGGACATCTCATAAAGAATTACTTTCAAAGATATCTTCATACAAAATTGAAATATTTTTCCTTGCGATTTTTTTCCTTGCGATTTTTTTCCCTCTATGTGGAGAACATCATTAAAGTATACTTGTTGAAATTTATTAAATAGCAGTGGATACGAAAAGCGCTACACGTGTTGGAGACAGTGGAGAGTGAAGATTCCCGTGAGATGTGGAGAAAACTACAGAAATTTTATATGTAGTAGAATTTATTTTTTTGTATCTTCGCGTTTGAAGATATATTATTTTTAAAACATACAGACTGTTTTAAGACGGGTTTAAATCACATAACATCATATGACATTTTAATATAATTTTTTGATCTTCACGTATAATTTTTCTTCATGTTTGCCTGCTAACCTCTTAAATTGTTGCATCATTCTTATGAGAAAAATTACTTATTTGATTTGTATAACTATTACAAGTTTAAAGTTAAGTGAAAATAATGATACGTAACAGCCATAAATGTACCGTCAACTTTCATTGCCGTCAAGAAGTTATTACGTTACGTGATATGCTTCTGAAATGACAACTCCTAAAAAATCTTATAATGGAAAAGTTTTCATGTTTTACGTAATTTGACTCTCTTTTTAGGTTTCATCTTCTTGAAAAATTATTTGTTGCGTCATATAATATTCAATGTCACACGAAAATATCAAAATCGCTGCTGTTGCATATATCTCTATTTCCTTTACTTTTTATATAATATTTTGAAATGAAACTACGTGCAAAGTTTGACCTGCAAAACCACTTCCTTGCTTGTAAATTGGTATTTCGTATCCTTTCCTCAGGGCTTACTGCACTTTCTGTGGTTGAAATTCAATATGATTTGCAATACAAAGGAATGTTTGCATTCAAATAGGAAACTACTACGTATCAGAACCACTAGAATGATTTTTGGTGCAGTTTTTACCTCGCATAAATGGTGCTGTAAAAATATGGAAATGTATTGATACTATATCAGTCTAATAAATATTGTTAAATGACAGAGAAACTGTACAGTGCAATTTCAAAATAATTTTTTTTAAGATGAAATACAAATAAAAGATGTCGCAAGATAATTTATTTAGATCCAGCAGAGCTGTGCCCTTATTCAAATATTGTGTAGTGTGCATTATACTTTAACATATAACATATACTGTATATTTTACAGCCTGATTATATAGTGAAGTTGCTTCGATTCTTCAGGAACTTGAAACTGTCTTAAATCCTTTTCAGTTTGATATCTACAGATTTTTCTCCTAGAATAAGAATTGCTAAAACTTGTAGATTTTCTATGATACCCTTCTATTGATATACCAGTTACTAGGTGAGGAAACTGCACTTGGTCACATTTTGTTCTTTCAAAAAAGCATACAAATTACATACTTTTCTTCGTGTTCTTCTAATAACAACACCCTGGAGATCGATAAAAACCGATTCCGCTTCTTAGCTCCAAATTCCAGCAGGGTTTCTGTTAGTCTTAGCACAATGTAAAATGTAGTAGAAATCAGTTACCGTCGCTTTAACTTACTGAATGGAACGTAAAATAGTGAATGAAGTCCCTCGAGTGCCCCTCCCTTGAGTGCACTTTCAAAGAGTATACTTCCCACTATTGTCTAACCCAGCTCAACAATAGAGACGAAAAAATGCCGATGGCCAGGTGTAAAAAATTTAAACTCAACTTCGTGTAGGAGTAAGATAGTGTAGATTCTGTTTATGTTAAATATTTAAACTTCTCTTCGTTCAGGAGTTCTTTTGAGGACAGATTTCAACCTATCGTATGAGAAAGTACGTTTGTGCACTGACTTAGTATTACCAGTGATTTAATGTACTACCTATAAGAAACTGGCTGAAGGTTAATTTAATATTAATTTTATATTATTATTAGTATAGGAATTGGTGTGTATGCATTAGGAAAGGTGACTTTGTCATTATTTCTGCATAAAGGGGTGATGGGGTTAATTATTGTGACCCCTGACGGAGGGCAGCAGTATCCATCAGTACCATCTGCAGGCAGAGATCAGAGTGATCGGCATGGCTGCAGGAATGGATTATTACAGGCCTAGTCAGTTGCAAACTGACACCAGCGGTTGTAATACTGCGCTTCATGTCTGGCGAGCATGTAGTTGCAGGAGGAGGCATTTTGGCCCGTTGATGAGTCACAGACCATGGTAACCCTTAAATAAAAATGCAATAAATAATACTAAGATTTTTATTCATAAAAGTAAAATTAATGCGTATACACAGCGTGTTAACGCAGATGTAGACACGGCATCACAGTAAGGGTGGTTAATTGAGAAATAAAACAACAGAAAGTATAAGAAGAGTTTTATTATCATTAACAAGGCAAAATAATATTCAATGATGAGTGTTTAGTGAACTGGACTTCTTAAACACACCAATATCATGCTTTGACGCAGTGGTGAGCTCTGAAGAGTCAGAACGCAGTGTGCTGAAAACACAGTGTGAGTGCGTAATGTGTTAACAGACGTGTGTAGAAAGGAACTGAGAGTAAAAGTGAGTTTTAGTTCTGGGCTGAGTGGGTCTAAACTAACGTAAACACACAGGTGCGTTGAGAGCACTGTGTGTGTACGCAGTGCATCAAGAAGTGTGTTCTGATGACTTCGTTAAGAGAGAGTGAAACAGTGTGTCATAACAAGTGCATTATGGCAACTGTGTTTAGTTGTAGTGAGTTTAAAAGCAAGTACGCGTAGACTCAAGTGTCATCGCCAGTGGGGGCGATTACACAAAATATAAATAAATAGATTAGTTAGAGTTATTGTGTGGATAGTAATACAATTCCCCGAGGTGTGTTGCACCAGAGTGAGTGGCTCTGTGTGCACACACAAGCGCGCTCTGGAGACTGCGTCAAGACTGAGTGTGTTCTGACCAAGTGCGTCGAAACTCATGTGCGTCTACAGGACTTCGCCAGTTACGTAAACCAAAAGTCAAAATGAACTTTGTAATGGTTTAACGAAAAAGTGAATATTATGATTAATATTGGATAAAACCAGCTTAATCATTAATTATATCCCGAGGATTGCAAAAATTAGTGAATTTATAGTGATTTCGGAAGTTGAACTTTAATCAGCGATAAAAGATCTTCTGGATCACCTAAATTCCTGCTGTTTTTATCATTCGGTAATAAAAGTAAAAGAATATATCGCCATAATAGTAAAAAGTGCGAATTACTTACTGTTATTTTACCGGAACTACAAAAAAGTGCTTTATTTCGCTATGGACACGAAAAGTGTGAAAAAGTGTTAAAGTATTGTTTATTATCTACATAAAAATATTAAAAACAATTAAATGTATAATAATAAATCTAAATATGTGGTTCACTGTTAATTCTCGATCCGCCACTGCAATTATATTTCATTCGTAAAGTTTTTGCCGCCAACCTTGAAAGTATTAATAACCTTTGTGCAAGGTGAATGAACTTTTGGCGGAAACTTCTACAAAGCCGTTGTTTCCCATGAATATTATTGTACCCCCCCCCCCTATTTACCCCATATTATGTAT
>JAQIWE010003340.1:0-11921 GCA_034698565.1 Campodea plusiochaeta | reverse complement strand
CACGACCGCGGTTTCGACCCATAAGGTCATCTTCAGGTACACTAGGAACGTGGCTAAGATTCCCCCCATAATATGGGACAATTTTGCCACGCCGTAGCCCACTAGACCAGCAAGCTATGGTGAAAGACAAGAGAGCTAAATGTATGGACGTGCACTCTGTGACGTGCACTCTACCTATCCTTACCAATCTTTCCTATATAGGTGATGCAGTCCCCCGTTTGTGAGACCAAGGGTACCAAAATACCTGTCTGTTGAATCCTATGGTCCTCTAATATTCAGTATTATAATAACCTTTGATATTTAAAGTAATATTGCGAGATTTGCCAAAATTCCTTTGAATTAAATTATAATAAAGCTTAATAGTGTATCACAACATATATTAATTATGCTGTCTAAATATTTTTTATGATTCAAGACATAATTATTAGCCGAACAAAAGGTGGATTTTACTCTTTATTTCTCCATTTATTTCTGTAAGATTTCTTCAACTCTGTACATTTTTATATATAAAACACACATTCTACTTTTTCTTTCTTGATGAGAAATTTCTATAAGCATTAAAGAAATGGATATATCGATCTTATTTTCTGTATATTAACATGTGCTTACAGGAAATCAGTTCACGTAAAACAATGAGATTTACAATCGAAAACCAGTAAATTATGTAACAGAATATTGATGAAGTATTGGAAATTCTCTTGTATTATCAAGATTATTATTAAAAGTATACCGGTATTCTGAAATTTGCTTATCTTACAAGTACAACTCACAAGTTTAATTACAGAGAAGAATCAGGGATTTTTTTAGCTTGATGATTTTTTGTTTGTTTGTAATAATTCAATTAATGAAAAAAATACCATCAGCTTTAAGTTAAAAAATGGAACGAGGTAGTAGCATCGAACCGGAAAAATGTCGACAAAGAAATTTGTGGATGTAATTGTGGTTCGATGCTCTTTCCTGTTGATGTCATTCTTGTCTATTGGGTTCCGTTGTCGACTTTATTTCTATAATATTTGATTTCACTTTAGCGCTGTTATCTAGATGTGTGTGATTTCATCATTTTAAGTTTGTACACTGATCAGATTTTGAAAATTATTTGCTGGACTGATCGTATTGTTAATACATTATACTGTTATAGTTAACAACAACATGGAAATCGAAATTAAAACAGTAAGAGCTTCGTAAGGGATTATGTATTTATACCTAATAATTACCACAATCACGAACCAACTGATATCAAATTATGGCAAATGACAACAACGTACTGCAGCACATCAACAAACTGAAAATGTATCTCTATATCAGTAAACGAATTCTTACAAAGTAAGCTCTCCTTCTACGAATGAAAATTTCATAGAATTTGCCTTACTCTCCTTCTACGTCTTTCAGTTCCCGGCAGAGATATAATGCAGTTCCTAAATACTCAATTGTAAATATTGCACTTGTACCATGTGGACATGCTCATTCGTCAGTTTGATGAAGGGTGAAGCCTATTTTAAAATGTATAGAAGATATGCTGAACTTAATTAAATGTACCAACTGTAAATATATGTTATATTGTTAATATAATTTGTAATTTGATAGCATGAATGGACGTAAATCTCTCTAGATTTTTTTGTAGTTAATATCCTCCCTAACACTATATGTCTACAATATTCCGATCTTCGGAAATTGCGTGTCGACTTTGTTCTCTGTCGAAGCTCTTCCTTGTCGATGCTAATCTGAGTACCTGGTTTCATCCATCAGGAATTAAGTACAAATTTGCTGTTGACATTATTCCGTTTCGATCATCAAAATATACAATCAATTCCTGAAAAATCACACTGTTATGACAATATGCATCTCCATTTTTTTTTTGTTACAAAGTTTCCAGGAATACGTATATGACTGTTGCAGTATTTAATACTATACAGTTAGCCCAGTAAATGAAGGACATGACCCGCAGCAAATGAGATACATGCTGAATTTCGGCACAGTGGTAGAATACATAAAGACAAACTTCCCACCAAAAGTCCCAAACCCGCCCTCTTTTCAAGCCTCTGTTTAAACTAGAAGTGAAGAAGCGGTTGCGATAACTTCCGAACCACTGATCAGATTTTGATACGAATTCTTCTAATCGATTCAGCAGCTTATTTAATTATTATTTTTTATTTAATTTATTCATATATTTAATTTTTTGCGTTACCTCTAATGGTTAAGCAGTTATGTAGAACTAAAGAAGGAAGAACGTGTATTTTCATGTTTAATGGACGAATTTATCATTCTAGTAAGATTAATGAAATTGATATACACTTTATATGGAATGGAAATTATTAAAAATCTTTAATTATGCTTATTCTGTAAGCTGTAGGCTTTTAACAACTTACTTAATGTTTAAATTAGAAGTAAGGTAACAATGAACTCTACCAATAATTATACCGTTGAACGTTTCCACTTTGTGCCAAATCACACTGGATGGTTAAACCATGACAGTATAGTGATAACTTACAAAATTGTCTTAGAATTGTAATATAATTTCTAATATTGAAGAAATTCAGAATTAAATTAACGATAACACCATGCTATAGCTCGGTACAGAGAAGAAGATTTAAGCATTTTACTGAAAATATGAAACCATTATTCTTTTATTAACATTTCTATTAATTTGATAAATTCCCACATTAAAAAAGGAAATACACGTTATTTCCTCCTTGGGTGATAAATAATTGCTTAACTATTAGAGGTAGCGAAGCACATTATGTACAAAATGTGTAGTAAATAAGCTATAAGAATCAGCATTAAAATCTGATCAGTGGTTCAGAAGTTAATATCGCAACCGCATCTTCACAGAGGGGGCGAATTGGGACTTTCGGTTGGAAGTTTGTCTTATTTATGTATTCTACCATTGTGCCAAAATTCAGCTTGTGCCTAATTTGTTGCAAGTTTGGGTATTTTTTTTTACCTTCGTTGACTGGGCTAATAAGAATAATTATAACATTTCCGAAGACGAAGATACTTTATTTTGGAACAGGAATGCCGACAAATGATTATTACAGTCAGTGCTGTAAATAGCGGCTGTGCAAGCGGAGCGTAGAACCGGGCCCCGAAGGCCAGAGGGCCCCAATCCAGTTATTTGAAATTTTATTTTTTATTTCACTTAAATGATATTCATGAAGAATTAAAGAAATAAAAATAAAAATCACTTATCAAAGTCGCATCTGGTCTGTTGTCCCTAATGAATACAAATTGGTATAACATTGATAAATTGTCGATTTCATGTTAAAATAGGCAATATGATCTTCCATATTATCAATTATTCGTTGACATCTAAAACTCTCAACAGATCAAAAACAATAAAAAGAAATTACTCTATTTAATCCTAACTATAATCCATTACAACATACTTCTATTTGGCTTTTGTGTTTTTATACTAGAAATGGACTTAGAGATACTCATTATATAGAGATTATAATAATATTATTCTATGATAGTCCTTTGTTTACTTTAATTATACAAATAAAGTCGAAATGTTATAGCTGCAATGATGAAACTTAATGTTAATATTCTTTATTATATTTATTGCAATTTTTCACCCAAACAATTCGGAAGAGAGATTAGACGAATCTCATTCGCTATTTTCTTAGACTTTAAAGTTACTAAATTTTGTTATCAAACTAATTAGTTTCGTTTATTATTCATACATATATTATGCAATTAACAGGTCAATACTTTTTGAACTTTAGGAGCCTATAAAAATCCATATATTGTCAATAATTCTGACAGTTCACGTCGTTAACGCGTGTGATGAAAAATAAAAATTATAAAAGAAAGCATCATAATGTTCTACTATTTCAGCGGAAGATACTCTATAGTGCATTTAATACAATACTGCGAAGGCCTTAGCTTAATCAATATTACATACAGTACAGTAGATTACGTATTCATTGAAGGAAATTTCATGTATTCTAATCGTAATTATATGCTGTAATATATAGTTCCATTATACTGATCACTCATGCATATATAGTGTTAATGTGTTTCCGAACCGTCTGAATTTTTTATTTGCTCTTATTAGTCAATCTCAATTCAGCAAAAGAAAGTTGAGTTCTTCAATGGTATAAATTATGATTTCATTAAAAATAATCACAAAACTAATATTTCAGTTTTATTGGAGTAAATTGTGACGAAATGTTCATTAATAATAACAATACATATCACAGAATAAAAATAATTTCCACTAAATTGATGAAGATATCCGACTACCAAATGTCAAAGAGTGATGTTGACTGTAATTTTTATCGCATATCACCTTTATAGTATAGACTAAACTCACATTCTTTATATTTCAAATATTAATAATTTATAAATATTTATATCAGAATGAGTTCACTATAATGTTATTATAGAATATGAAAGGTACAGTACCCATTTCTCAGTAGCCCTGTTTTGGATACCAACAACATCGGATTTCCTTACTGATACCAAATAATATTATACCAAAACGAGAAAAGGAAATTAAGGAAAACTCAAAGTCATTGACAATACTCCTGATTAATTGCTTTACCTAGAAAAGAAAACTTTAAAAAATGTATTTTATAATGATAGTGATTTATTGCTTAAACTTTTTGTAAAAGGATTTTCACACAAGTTTTTTAAACTGAGAAATGTGCGGCAAGGAAAAGTAATGTTTCTAAAAAAAACTTATATAAAGTGTACGAGCGTAATATAGACAGTTTAGTTATTGTCAAACAAATATATAGAAATTTGTCTATTACTTGACAACACAATGTAAATTTCATTGAGAAAAACGATGAGATTTTGATTACATCTCAGTACTGCACTAATATAAATTCAGCTTTACTTTAAAATACAGTAATAAAATATGTTCGGTTTAAATTAGAATTTAGAAATATTTTGTCAAAATTATTTTGCTTGCGTTATAAAAGCTAACTTTACGTAACAAAGATAAGTCCATTATTGAAAGCTTGGGATGTTGAGACCTAAAAATTGTGTTCATAATAATAGCAATTTTTTTATTTCTTATACGTTTTTGAACACTGCAAAAAATGCGATGATATTTAGTGTAATTACATGTCAATTTTATTTGTTCAGGGGATGCTTGTCATATTTTGCTATTGCAAATATATTCAAAAGCATTTCAAGTTAACCGTCGTTATATACAGTAACTACCGTCGTTTTATAACAACCGTCGTTTTATAACTGGTTCAAGTGTTACCGGAGTAAACGAAGGTTCACAATTCCTTAGGTGAGAAAGTAGTTGGGTTAGTGTGCTAACATCCGTTACAAAAGTCTGAACTCAATATGTCAATTACTCGATTTGGTGGTTAAGGTCACCTTATAAAAATCATTCCAAGTTCCAACATAGTTCAGAAACATGATTTGCAAATAATATTGTAACAATAATGTATTACAGTATGTCAGTATTATTTTGTACTGAGAATACGTGTAGAAGATTATTGCGTGATTAAAAATTGCTCTTTATAAAATATACCATTAGTATTCGCATTTCATTCTATTTACTGATTTCAGACATTGGAACCAAGAGAATTCTCATAAAAATATCTAATTTATTTCCTTTTTAAATATTAATTATTGTTGTACAAATTTTATTGGTACTAATACCAGAATCGTAACATGAATTTATGTCACTTTTTCTTTCCAGCATATTCCTTCAATCCTTATTCATACACATTGTACAACTATTATTTAAGGCTGTACAGTACATCTCTGCTGTCCTTATGAAAGTTCATTAATCGGTTCATGAACGATATTATGATAATTAATAACCAGAAAAACGGGCATAAATAATTAATATAGTCAGTTACAGTTATCTAACATTTTCGAAGTATATGATAAATGGTTTTGTCATCTTTAAACTTTCGACCCATTTCAAAACTGTGTAAATGAACGGTTGACTTTTTATTAACGTTTATACATATTGTCATGAAAAGCTATAAATTTTATTAATGTGAATATGTCCTTTTCACTGATTGACATGAAAGTCTTTCGTGATATAATAACATATAAATGCCTTTACATTAAGGCAATTGACGTTTCGTGAATAGACGATTATTACTGTCATTGATGATAGATTCCAATATATATAACACGCTATCGTAACAGATCTGTTCGTATTGAAACTATATTAATTTCATTAAACCAGTGCAAACTGAAAGTGAGGTTGCATAACTTTAATTTCTTTTGAAACTCTATTTTTTTTTTTATCTCTGGATTTTGCTCCATAGTTTAATTATCACAAATTTTGTAATATGAAATTTTATTGATGCACTGAATTTGATCACATTAACAGTATAAAGTTTTTGAATAGAAATAGACAAATGTCAAGTACAAAATTATAGAAAGACAATGATGTACAATGTACAAGCATGTCACCAAAATTCAAAAGTGTGCATTCATCAATATGAAGCAAAAATTAGTCTAAAAGCGAAATCTTGGATATAGTAAAGATAATGAATTTTTTTTAGGAATTAAGAAATAAAAGGCTACATCAATAAACAACTTCATGTAATGGGTGTATATAGTAATACGAGGGGCGTGGATCAGAAAGTAAAAATGTGGATCCTAATTGAATCTGTCATGTATTTTGAGACAATAAGCTATTATTATTATTATTATTGTTAAATGACTAAAATTTCTATCTTATATGAAAAACACAAATCAAAGAGTAATTGTAATTATCTACATTTCAGCACAATTTCATTCATTTCACGCATTTGTTTTGAGATGGCACTAATTTCAGAATGCCATGTAATAAAATTTGTTCAGATTTGGGAAAATAATAAATTGTTGGATTAAATATTAGAATAGAATAGAATTTTTATTGTTGTCGGCAATGCCCATACAATAACTTGGAGAGACGTACAGTAATTACATTTCACAATCCTATTAAATCATTAATATATGCATCACTTCCTTGACAAAATAATAAATGTTATAGATATTTCTTACTGTTACATTTTCAAAAAAAATTCTAAAAATCGCTTTGAGAACATTTAAATTGCAATGATTATTCAAAAGATATTTAAGTAGGTTAACGCACCAACCCGGATTAAATATTGTTGTATGACCAACTTCAACTGCTATGTCATTCGAATGAAATAAATTTGTGACGACAGTTCAATTCTTCAGAATAGATTAAAATCTTCAGAATAGATAATCGTCTGGGAAAAGTAAAAATAAAGGTGCTAACGATCTGCTGTTGCTTTGGAGTAATTGAAATCCAAGTCAACGGGGTGTTGCTGATTTCTAGAGAAAAATGTAGAGTCCTGAAATTGTCACAAATGTATCGGATGAAGAGTTGAAATTTGTCATCTGACAATATTATTTTCTCCAATCTGAACTGTTGGGCATTTTTAGGTTATCGCCATTTCGATGCTTGAAAGATCATGATAGTTTGGTGAAATGTAAATATTGCATACTCTTTGATTTGCTATTTTGATTTTTGTGAATATATGATTGTTTGTTCGCAAGACAGTCACTCAGTAACATTCTGATCCCCTCGTATTAATCAGTTTGGCTCCAACGTTTTATATTTTGCGAGGTAAGTAAAATCGAAGTCAGATTCTTTCATTAAATCACTGTAAAGTAGTTCAATCTTACTGCTGTATTATATTTCAAAACTTCTTGTACAGAAATGATTCTATTGTTCTATTTGAAAATATCAAGAAATCAAATGAAATATTAAAATATATTTTCTTATTCTTTTCCCATTAAATTATAATTACTTTCTTCTTTTTTTTTTCAGAGCATGAAGAATCTCATTCTCCTCCATATATGATTGCATTTCTATTTGGTTCCTTCGCCATTGGTGCATTAGTTCGTTCAGTATTGAAGGTGACAGGGTTATCGTTACCATACACTGTACTTCTACTCGTTATTGGTGGTTTATTCGGATTAGGATCTGCATCCAGTGAACCACTCAGGTAACTTACGAAATATAAGAATATCAATATAATGACGCACGTAGCACTGCCTTGTTCATTTGTTGGTAGATTGTATAGATATAATGGTTCACGCCATATAAATCAATTCACACACGTGTTATGTTTTGAATGTGTTTTATTATATGAAGCAACATGGGAATAATTTGGGGTTCGATTCCCACTCGAGGTGAATTTTTTCTTGTGGTTAATTTATTATTCTAATGTAAAGTAAAGTCGGTTTAACTTATTTATCTCAATATTTCCTTGCATTCTCTAATTATTATTTATAGATTATATACTGTAGTTGTTGACTCTTGTTTGTATAAGAAATGAAAATCTGATTTCACAGCAAAGAAATATTGAATTCTTTTAAAAAATATATTTAAAAAAATGCTTTTAGTTACAAAACAAATAAATAAAAGTTTTATTGTCTTTTATAATTATTTCACAGGTTATAATATTGTAATACAACATCAGCATTCATTTCCACTGAACTCCATACGAGTTTAGTATTCATATCCTTCAACAAGTGAAAATGCGGAGTGTTTAACTCCGAGTTACCATTTTATCAAAGAGCTTACTTAATTTTAGACAATGTCTGTTATATTATTACTAATAACGCTCCTAAACTGGAAAACTTTATGAAAGTTGTATAAATAACTGTTATGGCTTTTAAATTTGACTCTGGTAGAATAAATTAGAGTATTTGCATTTCAAAATAAAAATTAAATAAAAGTAAGTTCTTACAATATTACATAATTATGCTGTTGCGGGAACCATAACTTAATCAAAGGCACGAAGTTACGTTATTCTTACAACAGTGAAGTATCAAATATTTGTTCAAATCGTAAATCATTATTCTCCTTCTTCAATCGAAAGTATATGATGCATTATTATGTCCCATATACTGAACAACTGTACATAATTATTTAAAGGGACTGGACAGCGAAATAGATTTTCTTTAAATTTATTGTACTTATAGTACTAATATTTCTCGACTATAACATTTGGTATAAAAAATAGTCATCCTACCATTTTCCGTTCATGAGAAATGACAATTTGTAAAAACCAGCATCAGAAGAGTTACCTGTGAAGTGAATTTTTGGATCTCATCATGTAATAGCTTTACAACAACCAAACAGTTTTTATTAACTGACGCAATTTATTTCAAGACTTTTAAAAAAGAATGATCAAATTCCGACTTACTGTTCACAAGTTATAAGCTTCGCAAGATTTTGGAAAAGAGGTTCACAGGTAACTCAGTGAGTTGTCTGTGAACTTCAGGTGGGTGTATCGCCAAAATGGCTGGGACGATTTTGTTCATTCTTTTTCAAAAATCATCAAAAAATTCAATGGCAAATAGTATTTATCAGAACTCAAAAAGTAGAAAATTGGCTGTCTAGTCCTTTTAATCACTTATTTCGTTAGGCCTATAAAGTTAAATGATAGTCTCCGTGTTTTTATGAACAATGAAAAAAAATGTATTTAATGTGCTGTTTCAATGGTAACAGAATTTAAAAAACATCTATCGATGACAGGTACATTACTATACAGACTTCTTTAAAATACGATATTTTTTAAAATCCAAATATATATACTGCTGTTGACAGTCAATACAATGAAAGTTCATTCATCTGATAGCTTTGATGAAAAAGTTACAGTTTCCACATGATAAAATGTTTGTCAATAAATTAAGCATTTTAAATTCAGCTGAGCTATTCTAGAAAGAGAATCACCTACTGTAAAGCAATAAAAACTCTGCTGACTGAAGCAAAAACTAACATGATTTTATGTATTCGGAATGATCAACCTGCACTAAAAGTTATCGAATCTTTAAAAAGAAAAAAAAAAGGAAATCCAAAAGTTCTTATCGTTGTTTACATTTTTTCTATTTCATTTTATTGATTACGAACAGGTGTTCATAATTTATTTACTGGTCTGTATATATATTCTTTGAATACGTTTCTATTTATATTTGTGTTTAAAACTTCAGTCGCTGAAAACATTAAAATACAGGACTATCGCTTCTTCCCTTTAAAAAATAAAAATTATTCTTTTTTCTTTCACAGAATCCCATAGCCAAACAACAGCACAGAAAGTCCAGAACTACGTCTACAAACTATCAATAAGGTAAAATTTTGTTTGAAAATGAACTAATCAGTAATATGCAACTGATGATGAGATGCATTATACCAGTAGCATGATGCTGGCATATTCCATATTATTGATATGTGATATGAATAGTTATTAATTAATCAATTGCTTATAATTATGTATTGAAAACCATATAATAATTATGTTATAATTATGTATCTTCGAGATTTCTTTGCTGCTTCAAAATAGAATGGAAACCTACATAGTCAGAGCTGAGCTATCTGGGTCATGACTCAACCTTAGTGATCCAGATAACCAACTGGATCACTGGGTCAAGTACTGACTCGGTCAAATATTTGTAACCCGATCTATCTCTACTTACTGACCTTTAGCTAATACTGCAATAGTTTTATATTTAGAAAGTAACTTGCAAACATTCTAAAATTCATTTTGTAGTATAAATAGTACAACTATAGTAAATTGACATAAAACTACATAAAACTCTAATCCCCTAACAAAAGGGTGGACAAAAGGGTGGACAAAAGGACCGCTGTTGTTTACTACTGCATACAATACTTTCTCCTGTCAAAATCGTCACGTTTCTTAAATGGATTTGGGTCTTATCTCTTTGTGGTAGGTATCATACATATAAGCGAGAAGTCTACCTGCGTCTTGAACACTGCAGCGTTACGTGTACGTCCGACTTTGGGTGCGTCACGTCAACGATAGTATAAGGGTAAAATTGCACTTAGAAACTTGAAAGCTTTAGATTTTTCTAGCTCAAAATTACTCTTATATTATCTACATATAAACGAGAAGTCTACGTAGCTGTGTCTTGGACACTACAGCTGACTTTTGTTGTTATTTTTGTTGCTGACTTTTGTTTGCTTTCCTAACTGCACTTAGTGCAGTATCTGGCCGTCTCTAGTAACTTATAATAAAATAACGCGTATGAAAGTCATTTTTCCATTTGAGCAACGGAAATACTTTATTTACGTCGGAGATATTTGATACAATGTAGAAATATGAAGATCGAATTATTATTCAGATGAAGAAATTGTGCAGTTTATCCTTGCACTGCTACTTTCCCCTTTGCGTTGTACTTGTCGGCACATAGGCAACACGCAAAGCAAGAGAGGCGTTTAGGTTACATATACTTTCAGGATGATTAAAATGGAAATGTTAAATACAGATGCGTAGTCAGGATTTCCAAAAGGAGGGGGGAATATGCTCAAGTGATGTCGAAGACCTTCCGAGCTCAAGAAAATTTTGTAAAATATGGTGAAAACAATCCATTTTTAAGCACTTTTTACACTAAATATTTATAAGATTCTAGAAATTTTTCACAATTAAGGCTTAATTTGTCACTGTTTTTGACATATCCTTAGTTAAATTCTTAACTTTTACTTCGTCAAAAGGGGAGGGGGGATGTTTACAACCAAACCCCCTTGCCTGCGCCACTGGTTAATTAATTGCAAAAAATCCACTGGAATTCTTTTGTATAATGTTATATGATACTTGAATACTACTAATATAATACTGAATCGGAAGAAACTAATATTTCTTGGAAGGTGTTATACTGTTATTTATTGCAAACTTGCATTTTTATGCTTCTAGGCGACTATGCCTATTTTTACACGCATGGGAAAATATTTCTCAAAGCAAAGATTATTTTATAGTTATCAAATATCTTTTGATGAAAGCTGCACTGAACCGTATTATGTACGCTAAATTCTATTGTTAATTCGAAGAGAGGAAAAAGCTGAAAAATATTAAAGAAAATGAATACACTACAACAAAGGAAACTCTTTCTTCAGTTCTTTGAAATAAATATCAAAGCTACGATATGAGAAAATAATAAACTTACAATATTTTTAAATAATG
>JAQIWE010003339.1:0-11921 GCA_034698565.1 Campodea plusiochaeta | reverse complement strand
TTAAATTTTAATATATTACAAGATTTTAAGTAAATGAACAATTGAATTTACTTTGACAATTCACTATTTAAACATAGGATACAAAAAAATCCCATTTTTATTGCAACTTCAGATTGAAATCAGTCTTTTCAGTCAGCAATTACCATTTCCCACCTGCGCCGACACGTAGTTGTACCTACGAGATCACTGATGGCCACCGCCTGGACGATATGCCCTTTGTAGCAGCATTACATTTACCAATTTAAATTATCTTTAACACAGTAAACGTAAAATTGCCGTTATAATGTTGTTTCAAAATAAAATCTCCTACTGACATTCTCAATTGTATTGTTTCTGCTTACTTCCGTTGTCTACAACATTTGAGACTTATAAGATAATTGTATTTCACTACCTTAATATTTCGGTTCATTCTTATATCCAATTAATTTAATTAAATAAATTTTTGTTATTCTAGGTAACAAGAAGCAGATCCACACCAAAATGAGAAGATTCAGCATTTCAACACGTAAATAAAAATCAATTAGGTTTTTAAACTCAGAAGCCAAATTTGTAGAAATATTTTGCTCAATAAATGCATATTTAATAAAATTTTACAGTAAATTGATCGTTATTGTAAATTATTACTGAAAATTTTGTACAGTACTCAAGCTAGCAGATATAATTTAGTCGCGAGAGCTCAGCTGGGGTACGAGGGGTTTGTTTTTTCGACTTTTAAAGCTTCAGGAACCATACTAGTTGAGAAAAGGGCTAAAAGTATTTATCCGTATTACAGTGAATAACTGCATTTTTCTTATAATAAATATTATCAAGTGGAAAATGTCATGATACTGGTGAATATCAGTTCACTTTTATTAAATTTTCTTGATAATTGTTGGTATTCCTGTTTTTCTATTTTCTGAAAATCTCATTAGAGTATTTTGTTGCGATTACTTATTTTCGAAGTTTGGGGCAGTGCTCCACCATTAAAAAACTCTAATTTTATTAATTACTGAAATTTTTTTGTAATCTAATAAATGAATAAAAATGTCTAAAGTGATTAAAATTGCATTCACTTATTAGATACAGTATTTGGTGAAACCTTTTCTAACGAATATTTTAAACATAATTTTTAATTAATTATTTTAATACCGTAGTCTAAATATAAAGTATTTTTATATATAACTTTTTAATGATCGTTCACTATTTTATTAATAGTCTGAAAATAAGACTGGTGCTATCGTATTTGTAATGTCAGCAGTTTATCTTTTTAGTACTTTCTTATACTGACCCTGACCTTAAATCGACTTCAAGGATATAACAGATACTTAATTAAAGATATTCTCGATTCCGTATCACGTTCATTCAGTATTTTCATATGTAAAGTCATTGTTACACTTTCCAATATGGCATCTCAGTATTGCAATTTTACTTTTAGTGATTGTAATATTTCGCGAGAAACAAAGTATGCTGTAGCATCTACTATAGTCGGTGGTGTCGTTGCTTATAAGGCAGTGTCAAAATACTGGAATTTGCAAGAACAGGTGGGTGTTTTATAAATTAAAAATAGGCTTTTCATCAATGTTATTTTTTTCATTAGGCCTATATGTCTGATGATTCTCATTTTATAATGCAGGTATTGCTGTATCAGTAAGATTAAACAAGCTCAGTAACTTATTTTAGAGTTCGCAAAAATGATTTTTTCAATAAAAATCCTTGCTTAAATTAAGAATAAATAGAGTTATAACTGTGAAATGATGTACTGATGTGTAAATGAAAAGATGATGTGTCTTGAAAACAGAGGTTTCATGATATTGTACGAGGGCCGTTCTGAAAGTAATTGAAATGAGGTAACTCATCGTCAGAAAGTATTCATCTTATTACAATGAAACTTACACATATTATAGACAATGTAGTTTTAATCGAGTATGCTAATTTTCATCCCAGCTCATTTACTTGTGCCCTCGTAAGAGCATTTCATAGAGCCCTGCCTTAAATTTTTCTGCAGAAGTTGACTTGAATAATTTTATATTTTCTGAAACAAGGTCTTCATTTCATCTCAACTGACGATTACATAATAATGACCTCACACAGTTGAGTAGATAGAAGTCTCATTATGTTAAATCGAGAATATTTGGAGAATTGGAATGAACTGTGGTGTATTCAACGTTAACATTTGGGTTGTGCAATGAAAGAAGTACGTAGCCTTGTGTTAACCTTCTAGAAAAATTAATACAATTTTTTTTTACTTCAATTCTTACTGCTAAATATTTCCTATATTTTTCAAGTACACGACAGTATCGAATAATGTTGAGAGTTTCGCTTTATTTGTTAAGGGTAAGGATGTTAATGTCTGAACAGCTGTTTCATGTTATTGCTGTTTTTCGTCACCCTGATCTCGATTTGTCATACAGGCTTTTCCTCACAGATTGGAATAATAAAATTCGAATAATTACAGTTTAGTTTTTTAACATTTTTACTCCTAAATATTTGAGCAACTTCTGTGTAAATTTCAACTCCGGCAACACGTTGCAAAATAATTTCAATAACATTCACTTGCAGAGCAATTACGCTCGACACACTATAGCCAGACGAATAAAATTTTCAGTGAACAACTGTAGCAGGTTGGTACTTACTACATGTAAATTTCATTGATACCGAGTAAATACTTTTTAAAATACAATATCATTTCAATTACTTTCAGAACACTACTCGTACATTGTGCAGAACGAAAGGCAGTCTGAGATTGTACATATTTTCATTTTTGTTGTCTATAGTACAATATACTCGCTGTAGGTTATATTTTCTAAAATTAGTATTTTAAAATTTATTATTAATAAGTTATAAAATAATAATTACGTTAGTGTCCGGACATCGAGGAAGAGAGGACTCCACTTCGGGACGAAACTTGGCGCCACAATTTTGGTAATGACGACATTCTAAAAATTACTCTTTTAAATTACTGTATGTTAATAATTATCACTTTTGATAAATTAAAAACTGCCTTATCGTTCTTCTTAAAACATTTTATTACTAACCGACCAGGTTTCAGCCTTTAAAAAGCCATATTCAGGGCCACTATAAATAACAGAAAAAATATTAGAATTACAAAAAATAAGGCAGTTTTTAATTCATCCAATTAAGTGTTCTTCCAGACTTTATTCAAAAAATTATAATTATCACTTTGTTTAGTTAATAATAATTTATACTGCAAAGGTCATAAAGCATGCTTGAAATATCAGTAGTATTATTTCGCAAAAATAAAGAAAGAAAATTGACTAGAGCATTATTTACAGTACCGTTCACATATACCATAAAATTTTTCAGCACATCTCCATGAGTTAATGTAAAAATTGACGAAATTGAGGAAACTTTCGTCTATATTTTTCCACACAGGGAATTTCAATTGAGAGTGAAAGAACGACAAGAATTTTGCAAACAAAATTTAGGATCACTAACATCTCGTTTAACAGTTAACGGCGTTCTTCTAACACCAGAAAGGGAAGAAATCCTTAGAATACCTCCCAGTGAATTAGTGGAGAAATTCAAGAATGGGGAATACAAAGCAGTGGAAGTTCTAAAAGCTTATCAGGCAGGCTAAGGTAAAATATTTTCACATATTTTGAAAAAGAAATGATCATAATTCCTCTGATTATTTTGTTTCAGGTTATTGAAGCAACTAAGAAGACCAATTGTGTAGTGTATTTCCTTGAAGAAGCAGAGGTAAATTTACTGAATTCTATTTTCATTCATGAGTATGATTTAAAATTCTTCAGTGTTTTAAGTGAACAAAAATATTTACATGATGTAAATCAAAAGTTCTTGCTTTGATTTCACAATATTCTCCACCATAAAATTGTACGCAAATGCATGTTATCAAAGAAAGTACAGAACTATATTAAAGATAATCATAATCAAATCAGTGAGTCAATTGAGTTAACTTACGAGTCTGAAGGTATAGACGGTATATATTCTGAAAACAGTTCGAAAATTTTACATTTGCAAATGCTTATTTTTTGTTCTATTTATTTTAATTAAAGTATTGTATGGTTAGTAAAATAATATTACATTTTAATCAAATTATTGTATCAGATATGTGGGCAGAACTTACTTTCTATGTGAGAGAAAATATGTTTTTACAAATACTCTGATTTTATTGAAGTAAATGTCAGCTGCCACCTTATAACAATATCAGGTGAATTACAATGAAATATTTTTGAATCCGTGTTTTGTGTATTATTACCGGCATTGTTTTTATTTAAAGAAAGAAATAAAAGAATCAGAGTGATTTTTATAAGTTAACAGTATTCAACAGTGTAATTGATCATCCTTACATTAAGTTATGAATGTATTCATCATGTACTTTTATCAATAAAACAGGCAACTTCTTAAAATATTATCAATATTATTCTTTGTTCAGGAATGGGCAAAGTCTGTTGACAATTTGCCTTTCGATGTTGATTTTCCTCATCGTGGTCTTCCTGTAAGTATAAAAGAGGATATGGCCATAACAGGACATGATAGTACTGCAGGATATGCTAGATTCCTTGGGAAACCATTGGTTAAAGATGCTACTATTGTCGCTGGATTGAAGAGATTAGGAGCTGTCCCTTTTTGTAGGACTAATTTGGTTCAAACTGTGCTGTCGTAAGTTCACTTACCTTATTATTAAAGCATGGTAGATTGAATTTATTGTTAGTGCTGTTTGAAAAAAAATCTTGAGATGCTTCATTTAAATTATATGTATGGCTTTATATGTCATATCCACAAAAAAGAATGCTGAATGTTTATTTTATTATCAAATCAGACGAACATTGAAGTTCTTCATTGAAAAACACAATATTAATTATTCAGAATTTCTTCATAAGTATTAAATAACTTATTGAGTTTCACCAGCATATACACGTTTTTCTGAAGGACGTTTAGCCTCTAATACATAAAATCAAATGAATTAATTGTCCATATAATCAACGAAGAAAATGTTATAAATGAATTTGCAATGTATAATATTTGAATCTCTTTAACTGTTTTAAGGTAGAGTAATGTTGAAAAAGTTTTTTTATTAATAAAAGCCAAACGTCCGGATGAAATAGATTGTTTCTTGTACGTACCGGTAGTAAAATCGAGGAAGATAATTATGACATACTGAAGATATTACATTGTCTCTTGTAGCAATTTTATTCACTGATATTTCCCTTTCTTCCAGTTATTGTGGCAAGAATCCTATCTATGGTGACACCTTGCACCCAACCCATCCTAACAGGTGTTCTGGTGGTTCTTCAGGTGGCGAAGGTGCTCTTCTTGCACTTGGTGGATCAGTACTTGGTATTGGTGACGATATTGGTGGCAGTGTCAGAATACCTGCTCATTTCTCAGGAATTGCAAGTCTTAAGCCTACCATGGGAAGGATTATGTAAGGAAAATGAATTATTAAAAAGTAATTGAGTTATTTTTATTATTAACAATTTCTGTTTCATTTTCAGTGCTACTGGTCAGTTTGCTTCGTTACCTGGTGTACAAGGAAGTAAGTTCTGTGGATAAGTTTTGTTCGAACCAATTTGTATCTTCTTATCTACAGTATATTTGTGTCAAGATTTTTATGTATAGTTATACATGTAAATACAACATACTGCAGGTTTTCATACAATTATTTCTTGTATGATGGTGAACAGTTGTTCGAACGTAAGTTTCATAGTTCAAAAGGGCTCCATTGTCATCAGAATGAAAAAGAAACGAACAATGATAAAAAATTAAAATGTTATATTTTTTGTATGTTGTTATTGATTTTAATTCCTTTCCTCGATTCTTCTTCTCTCTGATTATTATGCACAGTATCACTGTTGAACAATTGAACCTATAGATCAGAGTCAATCGTTCCACCATGCAGGACAGAAAGTCATTATGTCGTTTGATATTATGACAAAACGAATGGCAGAACTTATTAAAATTTCGGAATTTACATGTATTTTTATTTTATGAACAAAAAAAGTGAACGACGGAAGGAGATGAACAATTATATTTTTACATAAAATAATCTCTCTCTTTTTTCAGTGTGCAATACTCCTGGTGTAATGGCAAAAACTGTAGATACTGTGATACTGGGAGCTATGTCACTCTTTGCAACGAATGGTTTACATAAGGTCGACCCAAGAAGTTTACCAATTCCATGGAACGCAGAAGTGAGAACTTTTTGAAAATTGTTTAATTATTGCAATTACTAGCCAAGTATAATTATAATAACTTTTTTGGAAACAAAAATCTAATATTAATATTCTAAAACGTCAAGGTATAATGTCATTTCACTGTTGGATGCCAAGAAATTTTTGTTTTCACATTATGTAAAACTACATGAAGTCGATTTTTGCAACAATTTATTTTAGTTTAATAATTACTCTTTTAAGGTACAGTAGTTAATGTAAAATGACGACTTTCAAAATATTTTTAGGTTTAATAATAATTTATAAACATACCCTTAAACAGTACTTAAATATTGTGTAATCAGAAAATTTGGATATTTAAAATTTGTCGGTTGTTTAAAGAAGGCCATTTTTGTTTACGAAGTAAAATCCACTGACGACCTTTAGTCGAACCAGCTTTCTGCCACAGAAACAAAATTTAAACCAAAAATATATCTAATAAGTATGCAATTATTTGTATTTTAGTTAATGAAATCTACTGAACGTCTACGAATTGGTTATTACGACGAGAGCAACTTCTTTCCAATTTTCCCTGGATGTAAAAGAGCAGTTCACGAAGCAGTTGAAGCATTGAGATCACAAGGACATACTTTGATACAAATAACATGCCCTGATTCATTTGAAGCTGCTGCAAGAATGATTCAACTTTATTACGCTGATGGAGGAAAATTTATGCTTGATAAATGGAAGAATGACACGATTGAACCAGTTTTGCAGTCAGTGTTTGATCTGCTAACTCGGCCGCCGTCCCGGCGGTTGAAAATCTTTTTCAATTGGTATACGGATAAGTTCGCGAAGAGGTCAAAAGTATTCGCTGAAGGTAAAAAAAAATGTAGCTCAATACTATACTTGATATTTCAAAACAACCAATTAATTTCATTTTACTGCTGTAAAATTAAATTGATAAACAGCATATTTTCAATATTTTTATCAATGTTACAAAATTTTCAACATACAGCAGGTTTATAAGACCTCACTGCATTAATTTTGTATAGTTGATATAAAAACGTGAACTGTTTTTATACTTATTCATATTTATCTTCAATATTCCTTGCTTGGTAATGATCTTAAACAGAAGTTTAAAGAGAACTTGTTTACTTCAGGCTGAATGTTAGAAATTATTATTCTGATATTTAAAAACAAGAAAATTTTTGATTGAATAACTTTTATAAATTTTTATATCAATTTTTCTGTTTTAGATACTACATTGGTGATGCCAACGTAGTCCTACAACATTTTACATCTCCATTCCGTTTATGAAAGATATATGGTCGCTTATTAAAAAGCTTTTTGCCAAACTATACTTAAATTGACATTTGATCAAGTGTTCCGCTGTATTACGATTGATAAATCCACAAACAGACAAATGAAACAAAATATTTGTCAATGTTTCAGCGAAGATATTTCACTTTTGTCAAAACGATACATAACGCGTTAACACCGTCATGGTAAAAGTAAAGAATGTTAGCCGAAATATCAACATTTATGAATTTATCAATTGTAATACCAGAAAACTCGGACAATAATGAATCCATGTCTGTTATCATTTTTTTTATTTATATATATATATATATTTCAGTTATACCTGCTTCTAAGTTATGGTCTTTAATGATGGAAAGGGAGCAGATGAGAAGTGACGTCATTGAATCATGGCAAGAAAAGCAGTTAGATGCAGTAGTTGCACCAGCATTCCCTGCTATTTCGGCTAAGGATACAACAACACTTTTTAGTAAGTTCAAAACACTATATAATTATACAGTATTGGGGACTATACTAACAACTTGTTTACAGAAATTATCGAGTCACTGAATATTTCCAAAATAAGGTATTATTGGATGTTGGTACAAATTTCAAATCTGAATTTTGCGTTCGTCTTTAATATGTAAGAACAACGTATATAAAGAGTTAACACCATGACGAGACACTTTTACAATCATAAACAAATTTGCAGAGCATGAATTTTACGTTTCATTGTATGCCATAATAACTATTTTTCTGCCTGACTTTTCATGTGAATATATAATATTAGATCCCAACACATGAATTAATTTCACCATAAAATGGAAAGAGTATGAAAAACAGGTTTCCATGAAAATTAGTTTGAATTTGCAACTTTATATCCATATTAATGATAACTGTTTCGTATTATTTCAAGACAATTTTTCCACGATCCCATTTCTTATTTCCTTATTTTCCTGGTAATTTTGCAACATGGGTAAAAACGAGAATCTAATAATTTAAAATGCTTTAATGTTGAACTTATATTTAAAGGAACGGTATATATTGTAAAGGTAAATGCAGCAACTTTATTATCATTATATTGGATTGAAAACATATTAATTCTATGTTTCCATCAAATTTTATTTTCAGGCGCACTTGTTATAACAGGCTTATACAACCACTTAGACTTCCCATCTGGCATTGTCCCTGTCACCAGAGAATCATCTGCTGACCAGAAGAATTTGGAAAATTACAATACATTGGGCGACAACACGTTAAAGATAGCAAAAGAGGCAGTAAGAGGTGGAGAAGGACTTCCCATTGGTGTTCAAGTTGTCAGTTATCCATATAGGGCAGAAGTTGTACTTAGAATGATGAAAGAACTGCAAGATTCATTAAAGACACCTTTTCAGTAAATTGAAAATTTATTAAAAACATTACCACTATAGAACTATTTCTTTACTGCTTATATAGGGAACAATTTGAAAGTAATATTTTCTAATGAAATCATGATTGTTCATTGTTCTATACCTGAGTGTTAAAATGTTTGTTTTAATCGGGATTTTTGTGAAAAGCTCTACAAAACAAAAAAGAATATAAAAAATATAAATATATAAATGTATTGACAATTTGTGATTGATATGGTATTCCCAACATTCAACTATAAATATAAAAGTAATCAAGTTTGTTTGTAAAGTAAGAACATTTTGGTATTTATGAATTCTAATGGACTTCTACGTGTACATGTCGAGTAGTACAACTGCAGTAACCCCCAAGTACGGTGAACAATTTTTTGGTAGTGTGTAACCCCTCGGTATATGTACAGTAGAATTATGGATTTATAATACATTTTTTGTATCGTAATGTATTACTTCTTTTGTGAATCTCTAGCTGGTAATAAAATTCATGACAGCAACAGCATCACCTGTAATTAAATGTCATTTTAAAAATTCACATATAATTATGTTAGTGCATCACCAATAACAAACCACTGAAAGTGTTAAAAAACTAATAGAAATCAAAATAATATTAATACATGATCTACCGGCAAGTGTTCTTTCTATATACCTATGCCGTCGAAATCTTTAGATATTATTATCAATTATTAATTATCTCACGCACTCCATGAATTAAATATGATACCTTCTATCATAAACACTTTTACTTGGCAGAGTGTCAAAAATTCTATACTTATATAGTTGTCGCCAGGTGGCGTAGTGTCTTGCTAGTATAATACTTTATACAGTGTTCATTGATGATTAGCATGTCGTTATAATTGAAGAAGTGTTTAAGCCGTTCCACCGTTGTACAGGGAAATTGTTTTCCTTGAGGTTTAGAGAAATAATGGAGCTTATGCGAGAAATTGAATGTTCAGTGCAGAAATATTATAATATTTCGAGAGAAACGAAAGCTGTTATTTATGTTACATTGTCTGGAATTGTTGTATACACTGCAGTTTGCAAGTATAGGAATTGGAGAATGCAGGTAAATAAAATTAAGTTTCCAAAATGTACAACACCTTAAAATATATTTTCCAATTGAATCAATTTAAAAGTGAAATTATTCCATTACTCTATTCTCAAAACGTAACGTAATTATTTTTTGTTCATTCCGCCGATCATATGTACATATACATTAATTATTACTATAAAACTTGTGGACACGCTATTATTATAATTTATATAATTTGTTACATAATAAGGTAAAAATAATTACATTTCTTTCTTTCAGAACACCTACAGAGAGCGAATAGAAAATCGTCAACGCTCCAGACTAGAAAATCTTGCTGCATTGACAGAGAATCTTTTAGTCAACACAGTTCTTCTTACATCTGAAAGAGAAGAAATTCTGAAATTTTCTCCTGAAGAATTAGTCAAAGCAATAAAGGATGGAAAATACAAGGCAGTGGAGGTGTTGAAAGCCTATCAAGCGAAGGTAATGTGTGAAACTAAGTGAAAGTCCAAATTTTGATGGAAGAGAAGAGGAGTGACATAAAATAGCTACTTCTTACTGTTAAATTTAGATGTCAAAGATAAGCTATTAGCAAATTTCACTATAACTTGTATATTAATGCAAATCCATCAATATTACTAATGTTAGAGGAGTTTAGAATCAACCAGTCCAGTTATCCTTAATTATATAACTGCAAAGGGAAACTGCATCTATAAAAGTATCTTCGAGAGAACAGTGATTTTGTAGCTTGCATTCAAATATAGGATTCTGTGAAATACTGTTTGCCATAATAGTATTTCCTATAAATCTTTATAAATTTTACTATTTGTTTTTGTGTAAGTAACAAATATCTTATATCTTTCAGTGGAAATGAATTCTATCTTACCTGAAACTTAAATGCCTCATATTATTCCGTTGACTAGCACATATTTTTATTTCAGGCTATTGAATCAACAAACAAAGTGAACTGTGTGATTGAATTTCTACCAGAAGCTAAGGTGAGTAACATGAACAAATAAAAGACAATAAAATAAATTTGATCGATGTATATACTTTTTTAGGAATGGGCAACAGCCATTGACCTTCTCCCCTTAGATGCTGACCTTCCTCTTCGTGGTTTACCAATGAGCATAAAGGAAGATATGGCTATTACTGGTCATGACACAACTTTGGGTTTTGCTAAATTCCTTGGAATTAAACATGAAAAGGACGCTGTTATTGTAGCTGGACTGAAAAGATCAGGAGCTATTCCATTCTGCAGAACAAACATCGTGCAATCTCTTCTAGGGTAATGATTAAACTGCCAATTTTTTTTTTACAAAAAAGTTACTAATTTCATTACAGAAATACAGCAGTAAAGATTAAAATAACATGTAAGTAAAGTCAAATACCTAATGTATTAAAATGGAATTTATGGTACGAATCATTGTACAGTATGATCATTCAATTTAGAATAAATAAAATAATAAACCAAAAAAACGCTCCATAAAATCTTCCAAAACTTTACCGGATCAAAAGAAGGCATTTGAAAACGAATATTTAATGTTATGTCTCTAAATAAATTTAGTAAAATAAATAAAGAAAAAAATCATTAGAAAGCTATAAAAAACCTGGAAGGAACCAATGAAGAAGATTAAGAAGCGAGTTTTCGAATTATAAACAGCTACTGACAACAATTTAAAATTGCTGTTTTATATATAATTTCTATTTCAATTTCAGTTGTTGTGCAACGAATCCAATTTACGGCAATACCCAACACCCCACACGTCCTGATAGAGTTCCTGGAGGTTCTTCTGGAGGTGAAGCAGCTCTTATTGCTCTTGGAGGTTCACCGTTAGGAATTGGTGATGATATTGGAGGGAGTGTTAGAATACCTGCGCATTTCTCAGGGATTGCAAGCATTAAACCTACCATGGGAAGAATTATGTAAGGAAAAAGAAATTATTATTACTTTTGGTATAAGGTAGTTTAAAATTATTTTATATGATAATATTCTCCGTTATTTCAGTGCAACAGGACAATTCCCATCTGCTCCTGGAATTCAAGGAAGTAAGTATTAATATGAATCTTTAATTA
>JAQIWE010003338.1:0-11922 GCA_034698565.1 Campodea plusiochaeta | reverse complement strand
TATTGTAGCCTATATACAGTGGAAATATTCTGCCCAACCCGTGCATTGCATGGATCATGGGTCCACGGAAGAAGAAGTACATATAACATAAATATTCATAGATAGCAGAGCTAACATTTTTACCAATATAACGATACAGAATAATCAGATAAATATACACTAATATCATTGACAAAGTTTTTATTAAATTTATTCATTTCAGGATTAGGCCTACTTATCAAAAATCATTACAAATAATTTTAGCATCTTCAAGAGCCTGGAACATAATTATGATTTACATCGACAGGTCTGGAATAACGGATAGATCGGGTTGGGATTCTCAGTTTTAAAGTTTCGGGAAATGTTGTTTAAAAAGTATTATACCTCATATTAATATATTCATTAATGGAATGATTAGCAGTCTATACTTGGCAAGCTTCTAAACAGAACAGAATAAAAATTAGGATGAGTACGTATAATAAATCGAAACGAATGAAATGATTAGATAACACATATTTTTATTGCCACAAACATCAGGCAGAGTTTTAGAATACTAACAAACTTATAACTAATGCTAGGCATGGGGACACCCAGTCACCCACCACGAGTAAGAAATGATATTTGGAATTTCCAGAAACTGATAATTTCTGTCACAGTTACTAAAAATAAACATTTATAATCATAATGATTTTCAATGCCACGTAGTGAAAATTATCATCTTATCTCTTTTTATTAACTTACTATTACCAAGATTTCCAAATTAGTCAAAAGTTTTTTTTCTATTTCATCTATTTTACTCACAATATATGAAATAACAAATTTCCTTCCACAATACAGCATGCGTCTTAATTCAAACCCTGCTTCATTCCCTTCAAATGGGAATAAGGACATCACTCTTCAATGTGGCGTCCACGCGATACAGTGAAAAATTACTGCTAAATCAGGCCTGCCAATACAACACCAAATCAGTTGGTCGAATCTTTAATTTCCTTCCAAGAGCAATATTTGGTTTGCAGAAAGATTTCACAAAGGAATAAAGGATAAAAGGAGTCAAAATAATCAATAATACCAACCACAGAGAAGAAAAAACTCCAAAATCTGCCAACAAGCATCAATCTTTATTTGAAACGCTATTTTTTCGTTTTTCTTTTGCGCTCTCTGTTATACAACACAATAAAAGAGAGTATTGATTCAGTCCCAACAGCTTCTTAGCGTTCACTGTATGGACCAGAAGGTATAAAATAAAAAGGAAACAGCTTGTGATCATTTTATTTCCTAAACTATTACTTTCGTTTCGTTTATGACAGGTAATAAACAAAAATAGCCGTCTTTAGTCTAAGAGTGTTTCGTTCATTCTGTGGATGAAAATGTAAGGCTCTGTTTTCATTGGACAATTCAAAGGTCAGAAGATTATCTCTTACTAACCATTGGCAATTTTGATGAACAGAAAGCAATAACAGTTTACAGTAAGTGCTTTGGAGAAACACATAACTTATTTTGTAAAAGTTGTCACATTGCTATATTGTTTATGGTCTCTTATTAATAATAAAAAATGCTGTACTTATTGTATAAATAGAGGGTTTATAATTTAACCTTTACACCTAATACATTTTATTAGACTACATTGATACTCGCTTTTCGCTTCGACTACAGTTAAATTGTTACAAACCAAAAATATTTACTAATAAAAAGAAGATCTATAACAAAATTGTACATAAAACAGCAAAGAGCACCTTTTTACAATAATTATTTTACACCGTAACTATGAAATTTCAAGCACACAAGAGTAAAAACACCATTACAGCATTTCTAAAACAATGCAAAACATTTGCGCATCAGTAGTTGGTATGTGAATATCAGGAAAAAAATTATTTCATTTTTATGTACTTTCTGAATCATTCTATATAACCTAATATTGCACATAAGAGTACAAAAATATTTAACCATGATGTACTAATTTATGCTTCAACTTGTTTTACAAGGTTTAACTTTAGACAACAAGATAATATACATTATATAAGCACTTTGTATTTTATAAAATGATCTAATATTACATGCAGGTGTATTCGCCTTCTAAAAGTATAATTACATTAACAAAGAGCTGATAATTATGAAATTTTAATACTTTTGATGAAAACTCATCTTCTGTTGTATATAAGAGCACAGCATTAATTTATACGTTGAAGAGTATGGGTCTTCATACTGTATCTTACCCTTGAGCAACCCTTTATTTGTTTTGATTAAAGCGGAGATATCATTATCAGCGACTACTTGTACAGAAGCTTTACTGTGGAAATGGAATTATGATGATATCTTATCCAGTTAAAGTGTTATTTCATTTATTCTTCAATGATTTATTTAAATCAAAACTTTTATACATATTTGCATAAATATACATATACAATTATTAAAGTTGTAAGACAATTAAATGCAATGTTTGATCCAAAATTTGTGACATCATACCTTTTGTTGGTAAAAACTCCTAACAAAATTATAATTTGAACTTTTGATATTACAAAGAAAAGTCTGTAACCAATTTTTCCTATACTTAGTGGTTCAGTAGCTCACACCACACTATTACAATGAATATGTTCGAAATGAAGTTCTAGTCTGTGCTATAAAATATTGCATATATTTTTAAGCATTGTTTTTTGATGTCGTTAAAATTGCGAAGAAAAACTAATTTTATTACGCAAAATGAAATATTTCTCATTTATCGTCCAAAACATTCTGAGTAACAATAATGCATTGCTAATTATTAACTAAACCATAGCCTACTAACTTCATTCAGTTCATATAAATACCCAAATTCACACACACATATATATAAGTGAAAAATGAAACTAATAAAAAAAGTAACCGACCTTTTTTCAACATTTATCATTCTACAAACTCTATAGACTGAACAAACACTTCAAATACGTTTGTGAAATATTGCTAGCATTGCATTTGAAAGAGTCAACACTACATACACACATAGGGTATATAGACGCATCTTTTGTAAGCATAAATAGAGGAGCAATAGTATATTCGGTAATAAATGCGTTGAAACATCAAAGGCTTACAAGCGATTATAGGAATAATGGAATTATGTGAACACATGCCCAAGTGACGCGTTTACGTTGTCTTTTATGTTTTTTTAACCAATTACGGCTTTTGGTAGTAATATTATAGAAAGAAAATTGTTGCAAAGGAATTTTTATTTGATGTGAAATCTATGAGGGAATCTTTTTATCGACTAACTTAATGATAGATATGTTGTAGTTCATAGTTGTGTAATGGCCGAGAGAAATAGTGTAGTATCAATTTGCTTTAGTATAAGTTTTTTAGAAACATATGATTACAGCATATACTGTTACTTTTCATTTTCTGTATACTAAAATTTCAAATCCTTACACAGATCAATTAATCCGGTTACATTAAAATAATTTATTTCAAACATAACACAGTAAGTTTAAAATTACCAACAGATTCTATGGGGAAAGTAATTGAAGGCAGGCAACTACAATATCATATCGAAAAAATATTTTCAGAATATATTTTACATTGCAGCAGTTTAATATTATTTGTTTCGTGCATATAAGTTCGAGAAATATATGATCTTCAGAGTTCAGAGACCATGGATAATAATTATTAATGAGGAGCAAATAACAACTTCCTCAACCACTCATAAAAACAGACTAATGTGACCAAAGAGCGAATAAAGGTACCTGACTATACTCACGGGGGCTATACCAAGATAATGTTGGAAAAATATATTTACATTGCGTGAAGAAGCAGAAATATTGAAAAGTTTTGTTTACTTTTCGAATCATTAAATTCTAAGTCTCAACTAATTCAGATGAAGATTTTATTTCTGATAAAGTCGAAACATGAACTCTACGGTTTGTTGCAAATTTTGAGCATTCTGAAAAAGAAAAAAAAAATTAGAATCATTGCAGCACGTATACTTTTAGGGTATAACAGAATGTCCAGACAAAATGTCGTTTTGATAGATATGTTTGGATCTTGAAACTAATAGTATAACTGTAGTAAGCTGTATTCCTAAATACCTAATAATAAAAATAATAATGACGCTTTCATAACAAACTCATGGAAACGTACTTTTGTCACGGTTCAATGCTATCAGTATTGAAATAAATTTAAACCACATTTGACCGTCATCTTGAAACGTCATCTTGACTCAACAAGGCTCCTAACGAGTTCTACCCCTTCTGCTCGTTTTCCTAAAGTACTTTGCGAAAAAGAGAAAAAAATCTGAACATTTAGGGAAGGATCTGGAATTCTCATTACCTTCGCAAAATGTGCTATAAACTCACTCTTTTTAAGTTCCGTTTTCTCTGCCAAATCTGTTTCTTCGCGTTTTATTCCCTACGTAATGTTTATGAGTTCGCATTCATGCCAATAACACAAGTTAAGTTAATGGTTTATGTGTGATAAAGTAGATTATATTAGTAATAGTGTATGGAAATTTTTGAGTGGTGATAAAATTTTATATTGGTGGATCATCATGGGAAGTTTATGTGTGTTTGTGGTGACAAAATGATTTTTGATTGTTTTTTTTTCTGTGATGGTGTTGTTTACAGACCATCACATTATAAGTCATATATTTCCAATGTGAGGTCTGGTGCTCGTTCATGTTAATTCTGAGAATCAGAGCATGTATGTTGATAAATTTCTATATGTTTGCTATGAGATATCTAGGTGAAATGCTACGTCGAAAAACTTAATGTATAAAACTACAATCAGTCATCAAATATGTTCACTTATGAATCTCAAGAATCTAAAAAAAATCTCTGGAATCTATGAAAATCTTTAAAGAACCTTTGGAATCTATTAAAATTTTGAAATAATCTGTAGAATCCATAAAAATCTTCCCAGATATTCTGTAATTTAATTTATGATTAACCTTTGACTTTTTGAATTATGAGTAAATAATTGTTATTTCGAAATTCCATCCGACTACAAAATTAGTAATTTTTTGAAAATATTAGTTTATAAAGAAATTTGAAGATGGGAAAATGAAAGCTCATTGGTATTACGGGACATATTTTTTTCTGAATTCATGAAGCTGTTGAAAATTATGAGAACTGAAATCACAAAAATATTATACAGATAAAAATAATAAACTATTTCATTTCATTAAATTTCTATTGCATTAATACTTATTTTAAGATCTCTTTAGAACTTATCCTACTTTTTCATCTGAACGAACTCTAATGCTTGATATAGCAACAAGTTCAACATGGTGAATGCTGAAATGCCTGTTGAACGCTGGAAGAATTGAACTGCATCATGGGGATTATTATCAGATTACAAACTTGTAAATTACATGGATAAGCACAATCGTCTTTAATTTTCTTCTCTAATTTAGCCCAAGGCTCTGGTTTTGGTAAAATCATCCTCTATTAAGAGCTTGTGTTTCAGTTCTATTTGCAGAATGTTAGCCAATTTGATTTTATACATTAGAAGGATCATTAAGATGAAATTGATATATTCTAGAAAATAATGCTATAAGAATATCAATTCTTATTTCAGCTGTATAGAAAGAATCCATTAAAATTTTGGAATAATTCATAATAGTACGTAGGTGGATTTTCATAATACGTAGGTGGATTTTGCTTGTTAAATAAATTAGAGTCTCTATTTGGAACAAGACATATGATCTTGTTGTTATCGTTAAAATAGTATTAACGACAATACTTGAATGTTACAATAATAACACTGGATTAGTTTTACATATTGACGGCGAGTATGTATACTGTTCAGGATGATAAGCAGTTACTTAAAAAATACTAATTTATACTCTAAGGCACATACTTAACACAATGTTAAGTGGTCATACTCTAATATAATTATAAGAAGTTTCATTAAACAAAAATTCCCTAACCTATAAAGGCTTTTCCAAATGAATTATATTCTTTCTAAAATAATGAATGGGAAAATTCACATACTCCGAAACAGATTTTCACATCTCTCAATATAAATCATACTTATAAAAACATTCATTTCGTATCTCTTGATCCTCAAGTGCTAAATGAATACTTCCCTTCAATTTTGATCCACGCTTTCCTGTCTTAACGAATCGCGTGCGTCGAATTACCATGTCAAAACATCTCTGTTTTACAGACAAGACTCTAACTCCTCATTCGTAGGGGAATTATACTATCTTCGCAACCTTTTAAATTAATTCAAAGACGAGAAAACGAGACTTTGAAAAATTAATAATGCACTTTTTTAATTTCTGTTAAAACATACGATCTCAAGGGAGAAGTTCTGCTGGAAAAGAGAAATATAGATTTTTTTGTGAGCGTTTTTTGTATGTGTTGATGGTATACATTCAGTTATTTTTGGAAGTTGGTTGCAACAGAAATGAATTAGATTTTTTAAGGAAGCAGAATGGATTAGTTGATTTGTTTCATGCTGACGAGTAAATGAATAAATCCACGTGTCAAGATCTATTATTTGATTTGGATAATTAGTTACCATGACAATAAGAATTATACAGAATCTTGAACAATTTGCAGTTGTATTGCTGCAATTTTATTTTGCACTGATGAAAAGGAAACATCTGCTTTTTCATCATTGCAGTCTACAACTCGGATCAAAATCTCAAGAACATTTTTATCGACACTTTTTTTAGTTGATCTCAAGAACATTTGCAAAAATTAATTGGTATTTTGAATCTGTCCACCTCTTTATAATAGAATATTATGAAAACATAAAGTAACCAGAACAATGATTTTTTTTTGTGATAACATACTATACAACTGAATACTTTTTTAATTGCTTCCCATTTCTCTTCTGTAGAAGACAGCTGAGGTAGGTAGAAATACTAATGGATCCTCCAAACAAAAATGTATAACTCAAATATAAAACCAAAAAGCAGAATTAACAGCATCATACATAGATGCGGCAAAACACTTCCCTGTATATATCCAAGCCACTTACCAGCAGCAAATACCTATTTAAAAATGGCGTCACGTTTATGCCACTAAACGAGTCACGATTACACTTTCCAACATAAAAATGTCAACTAACAATTCCATTAAAGCAACCATTTAAGGTATTAGAGTTGAGCCGCTGTAATGTTTATGATTTTTTTAGCGAGGAAAAGGTTGTGCAGTGACAGTTGTAGGCCAACTCTATATTACATAAACTAATGTATGATGTGGTGGTGAATACATGAATTTCCGTTGTGGAGAGGATGCTGAAATTTTGTGATGTGTTTCGTCGACTTGCCACTAAATGTTTTAAACGCTAATCGTGTATTACTCACTGAGATGCTGAAATGTAGACACGTTGTGGAACTTTTCTGATAATTATTTTACGTTTGCATTAAGGCACGATAACTGGTTAAACTACTTGTTTTAAATTTAATTTTTCTTGTACCTAAAAAGTTATTGCAGTCGTCGTTCACCCTGGAATTTAAATCCTCGTTGTTACATATTTTAATAAACCAAATTGCACGCAATGACATTGACAATGTAGACTTCAACAAAACCCAAAGAAGATGATAGTTGAAAGGAACTGAAACTGTATAAAGCAACATAATGAAGAAAATTATTTTATTGTGAATATTTTAATTATTAATTTTCATACTCAGTTATTTATAAATTCTGTTGAAAATAAATCACGGGCATTGTTCAACAGCACTTCACCAATGCCCAGCCATCACCAGAACTTTTTCGTCCTAGACCTTCCACTGGAAAGACTCCATTGAAAGTGCCGCTAGCTGTACTACTGCTGTAATCATATTACATGTAGAATAACACTACGAGCAGAAAGATACATGATGGATTGTTCGGGTTTTGTGTAGCGCTTTTGTTTCTATCAATACTCTTTTATTTGAACGTTCAATGTGACCCACTTTTTTTACCCTATCAATAATGATTAATTAAAGCAGGCGTACCACTTGCCGTGATAGAAAGAAAGTGGATGCTACAGTTTTAATTAAAAAAAGGGTACTTTTAAGTGCTTCTTCCGTTTTAGAGGATTTTCAAGGAATTATGCACAATTTAAAAGTGCAACGGTTAATTAAAAACGTCTTGTATGCTAATATGCTACATTAACTATATACTTTAAAGGTCTCTTAGTATATGCACACTTATATACTTTTTACTATGAAAAATATGCGTACTGGTACATTGTTAATAATGGGTAAGATTTAAAAAATTAAAAATAGGGCCATTTGTGTTGCGTATATTCCAGTATAGCTTATAGTGTAAGTATTGTATACATTTAGAATGTTACTAAAGCGTCAGAGGCCATATCTTCCACAAGTTCTTTCACATCCATTCCTGTATCTATGACGTAATTTGTACGTTTGATTTTTTTCCTATTTTAGGAGCAAACTTTTAAAATTATCAAGTGGATGCAATTAGTTTATAATGGAACTTCCTATACAAATTATTATATTTTCTTGTGACTTATTGCTAATATCATATTCGTTATATAATGTTAAGTAAAAAAACTATTTTTTTAGATTATTAACTATAATAATTGAACATAACACATTTTATAAAGAGGCAATTATTTGTAATTTTACATTTTCAGATAATATTATATGAAGAAGACCAGAAGTAATTCACTGCAATTTATGTTAATTTCTTTGAATTTGGCAATTTGCCTGCCTATAAAGTGCTTCATGAAACTAAAAAATAAATCTTGTAAATAATTATACTGACATAATTTACACAGAGAATAAAATAATAATGAGAAAAAATATTCATGCACCTGGTGCATGAATCATCATATCAGATGCATGAATATTTTTTTCTCATTATTATTTTATTTTATTTGTAAGGTATGTCAGTATAATTATTTTCATCGTATTTAATTCCCTTATTTGTTTTAATAATTGTTATTAAATCTTGTAAATTCTTAAATGAGTTTAGTTTCCCAAGAGGAATATCTGGTATAGGACTCCATTGTGTTTTCATGTATTTGTTATGGTAAACCTCTTTGCACTTATATTGCCTTATATTGCCCTATTCCGATATATAATATTTTCACAATTCTGATGTTTTAGTGCCAAATTGTTGCTATACTTTATGTAAAGAAGGAAGAAATGTCATGGAAGTTAAATGACAGCGTCACTCACTTTCTTTTAGCCAATATTATTATGCTCTAAATCTTCTGAAAACGTCAGTTATGTAGGTTATTGCTTCTAAGCTAATGGTCAATGCAATATACAATTTGTGACGTGTATCTAAGAAAACTTTGCCTGTATCTGACCGGCATTTCATTGACATCAGAATTAATTACTCTGAAAACTATTACTATTAATATTTACCAGTTGTTTTCTGGTAAGTCACTAGCATTTCCGCTACGGAAAACTATGAAGCATTTATTCCATTATTTTAAATATAAATTTCTGCCAAGTCATATACATAATTTCATATTACAATTTGTACATTCATTAATTTTTTGATTTCTTGAATGAACATACTTTTATTCGCCTAAGGTTTCATTTCTTCAAGTTACGATATATGCAATCAATTCCAGTAATCATTACACTTTAGAAAATGACAGTATACTTGTGTATAATTAGTAAAAAAAATATTCTCTGGAGTACAGAAACAGAAATGATTGCTGAAGTATCAATATTAAAATAACGTTATTTATTGGAAAAATCTTTATTGGTCTACGCATATTATATAACACATTTTGTCAATCAAAATTGTCTAGGGATATAGAATAATTATGTTTCAATCAAAATCACAGTTAAAATATAGACAATACAGTAAAGACGCACTAAGAACAACTTTTGTCACTTCCTCTTCTTCTTCTTCTTTTTCTTTCTTTTTTCATCCAAACGAATGAAGAAAACAAGTGCCTTTGTATAATCATGATGCACTTTGGTTTAATTGAAAGCCTACTTCAGTAAAAAGCGAGTCAAATAACATAATTAACTTAGTGGCTGAAGTATTAAAATGCTAGTTAATACTGTTGTTTATATTTCTACAGTGTTGCTAATTTCTAAACCTTTTGAAATTCGTGAAATATTCTACGGCACTAAATCATACTGTAATTTCAAACACGTGTTTCCAGCGTTATCCCGTTAGATTAACTGACCGGCTCCATCTATATTATATAATAATATTTCATTGTCATAGTAAAAAAAATATCTCATCAGTATAACATTATACGAGCTATATAATTAAGGAAAAATAACATTTAACATTATTTTAACTTATATCAATAACATCAACATTATCAAAATGAGCAGTATTGTAAAAGGCTTAACATAATAGTTGCAATGATATTTAACTCTTTATTGAGAGAGCATAGCTATTTTATCCCATCATAATTTGAAGTCTTGATACGCCCCTGCAATCGTTCGTACTATTGGAGCGGCAAAAGCAAAATTCCCATAGCTGTGAATGTCAAAACCATACAGCAGGAGAAAATACAATGGTTCGTTCCGTACTTTTGAAATATATGCTTGTCATCGATTTGGAAGAGTATTGTTACTTATTAATTAAAACGTGATGTGTGTTGGAGGTATTAAGAATATGGGATGAAAAAGTATTGATTTGTACACATGGGATTTTTAGATAGAGTAGTCATATTATTATAGGTAGAACTGAAAAACAAACTTTGTACATTGTTAAATATAATTACTTTTTGTTTAACTTACTTCTGCAGTTAGTAGTGTAATTTAATTTACTTACCACCTTGTACTTAGAATTAAATTTATTTATGATTCCCCTGTTGTTGTTTTTACTGATTGATTCCTGTAATCTTATTCTTCAAACAATTACTTATGTCATTTTAAAAGCACTTTTAAGGAAGACTTTTCAGAATAACGAAATTAAAACATATTTCTTTTTCTAATGTTTTATTTGTGTTGCTTAAATGTTTTCGTTTTTGTATCTATGTATTAACTTCTGAGAATGGAATGTCAAACTCGAACATTTTTAGAATCTCAAAGGTGCAAGTTTGCAGTTAAAATATATAACGGTGAGAACGTTGCAGTGACCGTAGTTTAAAGTTTAGTTTAAAGTACTAAAAGTAGATTTCAAAACACCCATTCATCTTCAGGTCATGACGAGTAATTATAAAGGGTACATAACATAATTATAGTCTATAATATCTATAATATTGGCAACAATATTTCTTGACTTGGGTAGGATTCCTAATATAGAACTCCTTCATTATAATCACATTATGTTCTATAATAGTATTTCTCCTTAAACCTCACATTACAATCCCTTGCCTCACTTTGCTAATCTGATGGGTGCATTAGCAGAAATGTTTTGAAAATGGATTGGAACAGAGTTTTTTTGCTCAAATACAAGTTCCAATGCCTTTGTTACCAATTCTTGCCATCAACAACGATTATGATATTTACAATTTCAGAAGCTTTATAGGACATAGAGCAATGTAATTTAGCTTCACCTAAAAATAAGCTTCCTCTACAGCTTTACAAAAAGCAATGGTGAAATGTTTTGTTTACAAACTCTAATTTTAACACACTTCTTATTGGTCACTCATGACAGTCACACTTATGGCTTCATTCCTTATTCAAAACCGCTGTTTACCCATCCTTTTTTTAACTTTGTGAAGACTTCCGTGATTTTTTCGTATCAAACACATATCTATCGATTTATAGCATTCATATTTTAAAAATCGAGGTCGGCCACCCTTATATTCTAAGGATGAGAAAAAAAGTCAATAATAAAACCTTTTTTGAGTAGAATGTTTGGATAAAAGCATGCTCACTTTTCTTCTTTCTAATAAAAAGTCGTATTCATGATATAATAGCATAGGAGCTATATAGCAGATGCAAGGGTATGTATATTACGTTTTTTTGTTGAGAATAATGAATAACATGAATTGTAGATGTTTTTGTTCTATTCAAAGAGATGATGAAAACATTCTTCTAATTTTAACATTGCCTATAGTGCAGTTTCAGAGTAATGTAAATATTATTATAGA